>JBAMDN010000226.1:0-13525 GCA_037074945.1 Tetracladium marchalianum
TTATCGGCGACTGTGTAGAAACGACAAAGAAATCAATCGAGGAATAAGTTGAAAGTGGAGTAATCTCTTCGTGGATTCATCTTACCAGAATTAATCGCCAACCTCTCTTTCTGTGTCTTTATTGCAGTTTGCACATGGCCTACTGCTAGTATTCCATGAACTTACTGCTTGGTACCTGCACTTAACGTAAAGTTTAGGCATACGTGGAGTGAGTGGTAGATGGGTTCTCTGGTGAGTTTTAAAGTGATCTGTTATCATTGATTCTAATGATGGTGGGGAGTTTAACTCCCATATATATATATATTTACAGTGCTGACTGATCCATGAGTTGTAATCCGGGACTTGGTTCATGGGTCAATCGTACCGCCAGTATCCCTACTTTGCTTTCCTCAAGCGCGAACTTCTTCGACCTTCCTTCATGATATCTCTTGCGCTGAATAGTCTTCTCCTCAAACTTCTTCAACTTTTGTGCCTCGGCAATCACTCTATTCTCCTCCCACACGCGTTCCTCCGCTCGCACAACCACCCCATGGTCACCTTGCGAAACTCCTTTAATCTTGCATTTCTCTCGCTTTTCTTACGGAGGTTGTGTTCTGCGACCTGCTGGCGCTTGTGGGTGCTGCCACTGGGCTTGGTTTTGTTTAAGTGTGTCGTTGAGTTAATTGGCGTCAATCTATTCCTCTCTAAGTTGTGCTTTTTGTACGAGTCCTTCGTCGATGCACAGATGGGCTTCCAGAGTTTTGACCTCCTAAATAGTGACAGTGTTAGCATAATCCTCGTGAAGTTGTCTGAACATCTAACTTCTGGTTGGGAACTTACAGTTGGTGGTGGAGGAATCGTGACATATCTCCCATGAAGCAACAGCGATCCTTTAAGCCATGGTTATAGATAAGGAGATCCAAAAACTGCGAATCTATCGGTGTTGTATAGGAAGCCAAGAGCCTGGTAACAAAAGACCTTGATGTCCATTGCCGATCATTTGCAGTAACAACAGCCTCTACTCACTCACCTCAGCCTTATTCGCTACAATGAAGGCAACGACGTCTCTCAGATTGTAGCAGTGGATTGTATTTGGAACAAGATTTTCTTCGTAGAGGATCAGTTCTATACAACCGACGTGCTCCTCGAGTTGGGAGGGGATGCGTAATTCCTAGATTTTTATCAAATCAGCCATCTGAGTTCAAATTTCGGATTGCAGGGGGAAAGTCAAGCTTACAACTTGAGCAAAACCCTTATCTCTATCTACTACTAGCGCAACGTTTTCTAGCTCTGCAACGCTCCTATTAAGATATTGGTAACAAATGTAAACCCAAATGGCTGTAGTCATCTCACTGGTGGCCGTCGCATCAGTTAACGCGGGCTCTTTCCCTTAACAAGGATGATATCTTTAATCTTTAATATCACAGACTGATTAGCACATTAAATATTAGTGGCGACTGTTAAAATTAACCTACTAATAGATTGCCATTGACAAATGTATCGCTATTTTTGTTAACGAAGCCTCGAGGGAAGCCTTCGTCTTCTTGAGTCTGCGTGGTCTTTCATCCAAGATATTGAGGTTAACCGAGAGCTATATACAACGAATAGCAAGAATAGTTCAATAATGGTAGACCTACAGGATCTTGCTCCCTAGTATGCTGGTCGAGAGATGGTTATGTCGTAGATGTTCCATCACTCATCATATTGGCGTCTGCAACCACGCCGACTCCGTTTCTTCCAGCATCCTCTTGATTTGCGATCATCCTGATTGATCTCTCGGTGGCCTTTTGGACTTCATGTTGATGATTTGTCAAGGTTGTCTTAACTTGTCGTTGGTGTTTGCAAGGTTTGGTGGCATACCCAAGTTGTTGTAGATGTCTTGCAAATAAAGTATTTCCTTAGAAAAAACATCCAAGAAAGCGATATTAGTAAGGTCGGGCTCCTGTCCAAAGTGCAGAGGAGACTGTCGGTCGAAACAGTGAATGGCTCAAAACAAGGCGCCGAAAAGAGGAATGGCTCAAGACAACCATTAACCAACGAGACTGCCAAGCAAATGATAGCTGAACAGACGATCACTGAATGGGAACGACAACAGAGTAGTATAATATTTTTCAAGTATAAATTCATATTCACGAGCGTGGAGACAAATCAACACTTACCGTGGTTGAATAATCGGGAAGTGTTTTAAAAGAGCGTGAGAATATGTGGGAAAGCCAAGCTTCCAGGTTGTCTTGTTCCTTAGAATATTTCCCTTCTCATCTGTCTGTCGGTCCTTTGTTACAATGCATCATTATCTTGTATATAAGTCTATACCCATTTGTCCGATATCTTTGTTCAAGGTAGCAAAAACTTTATGGCTTTTGTAGCTTTGTGTTCTGAATATCCCATGGATTTGTGGAACCAATTCTAGTCACTGGCTCCCAAGTGCGATATTTGGCGCTGTTTACTAAAGCGCTTTCTTTGTTCCATGAAGTTTGTGGAATCATCGCGAGGAAACCAATAATATTTCATGATTTATCTTTATCTTTGTCTTTTATTCAAATATATTTTCTTTGGCTAATTATGATAATCCGTGCCCCTCTTTTGAAGGGACTTAGCCGCCCCAAGAACTCCATGCCTACCGTTATTCGGGTCCATGCTATGCAGTACAAATACAATTAAATTATCCCCTCACTTCTTGGTCTCCTTCTTAGCTTCCTTGCTGGCATCCTCGGCCAACTTCTCGGCCTCTTGTGTGCGCTTCTGGATGACATCCGAGATATCCTTGTACGCGCCCTTGAGAATCTTCTCGGCTTCATCGCCCCTCGATTGCGCGACTTGTTGAAGTTTCTGCAATTTTGGGATGATCTCACTTCCACCTGGAATCATCTTGGCGTACTGCTCAAATTGTTGTCCGAGACCACTCTTCTTCGCCTTCTCGCCAGCTTGCTTGATGTAATCTTGTAGATCGTCGGTGCTTCCTGAGGAAACAGCATCCTTAACCTTTTGGAAGACTTCAGATGCATTGCCTTGCTTCAAAGCATCAGCATTCTCCTCGATGAGCTCCTTGATCTTGGGGTTCTTGTCGAAGTATGGCTTTGCTTGTTCCAAGCCCTTCTTCCATGCCTCATCACCAAGCTTCTGTAGCTTCTCGGTCTTCTCCTGGATCAATTGCTTGATCTTGTTGACAGTCTCGAAAGAGACACCGCCCTTCACGACATCAGCAATCTGCTTATATGTCTGGTCAAACTCCTTCTTAGCCTCTGGGCCCTTGGCCTCGGCTAATTGCTTTAATTGATCCCAGTTACCACCGACCTTCTCCTTGAGCTGCGGGTGGTTGTTCAGAATATCGCTGACTGAGTCGGAGGCAAGCTCAGCCACCTCTGCCAAAGCTTTCTGGATAATGTCCCAGGTTTGTGTGACGGTTTCCATGTCCATACCACCCTTCTTTGCAACGGTCTTCAAGTCATTATATGTGTTTGTGACGATTTCGTTAACCTCATCGCCATGCTTCTGTTGTACGGTTTCAAGATCCTTAAACGCGGTATCTACGTAGGCCTTTCCACCAGGAATGAAAGCAGCGTATGATGTGGCAGTTGATCGCAACCATTTGAGAGCTTCGTTTGGTTCGGGGGTTTGTTCTTGGATAGACTTTGTGACCTTTACGTATTGCTTCTTTGCTGAAGTGGCGGCATCATGAATGGTCTTCGCACCAGATGTGTAGTAATAACCGTACCCAAGCTAGAGAGGGGGTTAGCCGCTAAACGCTAAATTACAGGAAATCAAGCTTACCAGAAACACGACAGCTCCTCCTGTCAAACCACCGGCGAAACCACTCGAGAAGCCCTTGCCTGCAGTCGACTCAGGAGTGACCTTGCTCGCCACATTTTGTGCGGTGCTTTGCAAACGAACTTGACGAACTCCTAATCGAGCCGATGGAGCTCGTAGAGAGGCGCGAGCTACTGCTCTTGATGCTGCTCTTGATGCGATCATTGTGTGAGATTTGGATGGAGAAAGGCAGGCGTAATGGGGAGAGGAACTGAATGAAGAAATGGGATGAGTTGGATGGAATTGGGAGAGAAAGTGAGGAGGAGGAGGGAAGTCAATTAAGTAGGGAAAAAGACGGCAGACAAGCTTGATTTGAATTGACCACTGACGTTCTCGCAATCCACATCCAAAGTTCTTTAAAAAATCGTCGTCATCGTCATCGTGACGAGGGAGAGCGATCGGCCAGGGACAGGAGCTGTTGGGAGCCCCGATTGAGCGGGCTGCATGCAGCTTGCACATGGCAATTGGGAATCCCCATTTTTAGAGGCTACGTAAGCCAAGAGAACCAGCGCGCCAAGATATGGGGTAGTTTTTATCACGTGCCTTCTCAGCAAAAAACTCCCACGATTGAAATTCATGAAAATGAGAACATTGTTTTGGAGTTAGATATAGATCAAACATACCAGTTTGAGTTATCTCCTGTCTAGGGGCGAAATTAAACTCTTTCTCTGGCATGCAGACCAAGGAAGACGTTTCCAACTGTGAGCAGCATGCACCTATTCCAGAATAGCGCTCGATTGTCATCACGTGCCATGAACATCACGACAGCTCCCGCTCACATCAAACTCGTTCGTTCCACACATCACACATGCCCAGCACCACTTCTCCTGAACTTGTGCTGTGTTTTGTATCTTCCTGAGTTTCACTTCATTTTCAAATTGTAGAAGGACGACCATCGATAAAGATGGTTGAAACAGTGGATCAGTTACGTGGAGCTTCTCCAATCCCCACGGAACAGAGCGCTTTACTCCCGGGCCACTCCAACGACGATGGAAATGAGATATCGACATCACATGAGGAAGAAGCACTCACTGGCGACCCCAACCTACAAGAGCCTTCCAATCGCGAAATTGCGCTTACAATGATCTGTATATGGGTTCGTGCACCACTGCCCATCTCATGTCACCATCTAAACCACATCATTTGTTAGCTCGGCACGTTTCTAGCTGCCCTAGATTCCACCATCATTGCCACGCTTGTCCCGCCGATATCAAATTCATTCTCCTCGTTTGCTGCTCTCTCCTGGTTGGCATCCGCCTACCTGATAGCTAATGCTGCCTGCCAGCCTCTTTCCGGCCGGCTCACAGACATCTTTTCTAGACGCAGCGGGCTTCTTTTTTCTAACATATTCTTCGGAATCGGAACTTTGATATGTGGTTTTTCGACTAGTGCGGGCATGATTATTACTGGCCGTGTCATTGCTGGAATCGGTGGCGGGGGTCTTACAGCCATCTCAACATTCGTCGCCTCGGATTTGATCCCCCTCAGAAGACGAGGTCTCTGGCAAGGAATTGGGAATATCTTCTGGGGTCTCGGAAGCGGAATTGGTGGCATCTTTGGAGGCTGGGTGAATGATGTTTGGGGTTGGAGATGGGCATTTCTCATCCAGGTAGGCACTTGACAAGGCTCGGAGGGCTACCTTACCTTGCCGTCTCGGGAGTGGCCTTTTAATTCATCGCCACTAACATATACTGTAGGTTCCCTTTGTCATCGTCTCGACCTTTCTTGTATTCTTCAGAATTAAAGTTCCCGTTGTGAGGGTTGGCACACCTTCCATAGATCGGATAGACTTTCTGGGTGCTATTACTCTAGTTCTAGCGCTTGTTTTGCTGCTTTTTGGGCTGAACGCTGGCGGCAATACAGTCCCTTGGACACACCCCCTAGTTCTCATCACTCTACCGCTCTCGGCACTGTTTTTCGGTGCTTTTGTTTACGTCGAGGAAAAGATTGCATCTGAACCTATCATCCCAGTCCGTCTCCTCCTCAATCGTACCGTGGCATCTACATGCTTAGTAAACTGGATGAACACCATGGCTACCTTTGGACTTATCTTCTACGGTGCTCTTTACTTCCAAGCGGCCATGGGTCTATCACCTGCGGAATCTGGTGCGCGTCTCATTCCCCAAAGCTTGGGAACAGCCATGGGATCTCTTGGTTCTGGTCTTATCATGCGCTCGACTGGCAAATACTACCGGCTCAATGCCACTATCGAAGCGTCTTTCGTTCTTGCTTGTGGCTTAATGTGTACACTCGCTTTAACGACGCCAGCCTGGCTTCCGTTCATCTACTTTGCACTTTCCGGTATTTGTTATGGTGGTATGCTCACTGTGAATCTATCTGCTCTCATCGCCGCAGTGGATCACTCTCACCAAGCTGTTGTCACGTCAGCTTCTTACACATTTCGCTCCACTGGCGCAACTCTTGGAATTACCGCTGCTTCGGCCATTTTCCAAAATTTGCTCAAGTCGCAGTTATGGACTCGTCTGGGTGACCGTGAAGGAGCTGCAGAAGTCATCCGCCGTGTCAGGAGCAATATTGAAGAGGGAAAGCTCCTGCCAGATGACTGGAGGCAACCGATTCTAGAGAGCTATATGGTGTCTTTGCGGGGTGTCTTCCTCTTCTCTTTGGGACTTTCGATTCTGAGTTTCGCAGTTGGTCTAGTTATGAAAGAACGTACGCTCCATGGCAATCTTGCTAGGAAGTAACGATACACTATTGCAGATCAGTAGAGCAAGAATCCTCTTGCCATTGAAAGGTCGATTATTCAACAGCAATTGTCACAGCGACGCAGATCAAGGAAAAGTTCCCACCAAACTGCTCTTTTATTTTAATAGCACTTCTATCTAAGATATCTAGTTGTCTCGACCGAGACGCTAAGATCGTTGCATTCTTGTCGCTTGGCCCATTGTACACTGGGAAAGTGAATGGCAGAGTTTCGGCAATAACGCGCTCCCCACCTCTTCGCAAACCAGTACCTTTGGCAACGGCTCTGGTCGTATCCTTCTTTGCACTTGTGCAGAGTCCATTGCTAGTCCAAATATGTGGCTCCATTTTCACCCTCCAATTGCCAAGTTGGTCGTTGACCAATTCTTTGCGGGAGCCGATGTATGTACTGACTCCCCCAGGGGTCATTCGATCGCTGAAAGCAAAGACAGCGATTTCGGCAAAGTTTTCGACCTGATCGTTGCGGGCATACTCGGTGACAACGTGGGAGGCTCGATCGTATGCTCCACTTCACCTACAATGGTCCAGCGTCAGGTAACCGAATTGACGGGCATGTTCATGTGCATGGAAAGAGAAATGACTCACATCCAAGTTCCACTGTATGCATACTGATTGCGGGACAAGCCATTCTGAACAATGGTGTCTTGCAATGCCCAGTTGTCCAAGACATGGGTGAGCTCGTGTAAAATAACATCGTTGACGAAACATCCCGCAGTGGTGATCACGATCGGGCCACTAGCCACAGTTGCACACCCACCACTATTTGCATCAGGCACAACCAACACATTGCCAGCGTATTGACGCATGCCAACTGGAATTCGGCTTAGGGCTAGACCAAGTCAAACATCATTCAGAAAGTTTCACTCTGTATTTCTCCACCAAAGTCTCCAAGTCTCGGAAGGAAGTTGCACTTACCTCGATAATAGCATCCCAATTTTTCTGTGCAGTGTTGATTCTGCATACAGCCCACTCTCGATCGCAGTCGCTAAACTTGACATTTCGCACTTCGACGCTCCAGGGACTGAATCCACGACCGAGCGTCTCGCGATAACATGCCTCGGGAATCCAGTCTTCGCCCCAGGCATGTACGCTGACGATCTGTGCAGGGTTAAGACGATTACGTAGGTCGGGGTGGAAATTAGACGGAGCACCTGGAGAGAGGGCAGGGTGGTTGAGTTCTCCAGAAGTGAGAGAGAAGAGGCCAAAGGAAATGGGGAGAAGATCTCGAGAGAAGGATGGAAAGTGCATTTTGTGCGGTTGACAAGATTTCTGGAAGTGGTGGTTTTGAGATACCTATAATGTGGGTTGTGATAAGGAGTTTAATGGGAATGATGGTGAAAAGAGGATGGAAGGGCTGTACAGTACCATTCCCCACATTTGTTCTTTGTCGAGAAAGTGGAGTACTATAGATTCTTATAGCTGACATACCACCGGAGTTTCTCTGGGTCACTGACACCTGTAAGAAGACTGTCGTTGGAGAGTACGTAGGCATTCAGAGAACTTAGGAAGTCCTTTCCTTGGCAAATCCTTTGGCATCGCTTTCAAAAGGCGTTTTCAAGAGATCCCTTTCAAAAGTCAGTGAATCTCAATGTCTCACTTTCACCAAGTCCTTTCGACAGAGGCGACAAAGAAACGTCCTCCTCGCGGCCGCAGGGTTATCATCATGATTTAGGATTTTTCGGCCCATCAGGGTAAGGGAATAGGATCTACGCGGTTTGTAGTCCTCGCAGCTTCCTATTCTAAGCTTCATCGTGCTTTGCGGTCAGTTGGAGTGTGCGCAGCCTTAGCCAGCCAATCCTACGAGTTAAGCTTGCCCACTAACCGAGGATAAACTTGATCCCCTGTTTGTTTGCAGTCTTCGGTTCCGACTGCCTCTCATGTAATAAGGCCGATAGGGTAGGGTTGCATCCATGTGGTGGTCCAAAGGCAGAGCGGGGATAGACTTTGCTGTTTATCATAACATTCCAAGTGGGGTGGTCTTACCCATTGGAATTGAAGAATTTTAAACAGGGTGCTTCTCCAGTCTTTGTTGGAGCCATTTTACCATTACTGTAAGTACCAAAGCTACTTTCCACCACTCCCACCACGATTTTTCACTTTTTCATTCTACTGTTTCTTCTGTCTGTCCCAAAGTAGAGACTAAGAAGTAAACTGCCATCGCTTCCTTCATTATCATTGTTAGACCACAGGATCAAACTCCACGGGCGTGGTTTTCCGGATGCGCTGTCGCGGGTGACCCATTATCTCGTTCATAGTCTCGTCGATTCTTTGTTCCTCCTCTCTATATGATGCTATTCTCTGTCTTTCCCATCCCAACCAGGCTGCCATGATCGATAATGTCACTGGGATATTGACGGCCCAGAAAAGCCAAAATCTCGGCGACACTGAACTAGCCAAGGTAGGTGCGCCGTAGAAGTCGAAAAAAGTGGTGGAAAGAATAGACTGTGCTTGTGAGCGGATGTCAATCATCGGAAGCAGGGAAGAGGGATACTGACAGCCAAGAAGGTTCCGGGCAGGAACACAATACCCAAAATCGAAATGGTCTTCATGGAAGAAGAATCTTGTTTACTCGCCAGCGCGATCTTTCTTTGATCTTTTGCCATTGCAAAATTAAGTCTGCTTTCTCTTTGTGTAATCAGGTTATTAACCTTACCTAAATTAGTGCTTGTCAAACATTACTTTTCTGAAGGAACGTTGTAGAGAATGAACTTACGACTCCTCGCTGGACCTCGATTCTCTGCAAGGTTGCTTTTGCATAACTATCAGTTCCAAGAAGCTTCCTCTTGTAAAATTCCATTCTCGCGAGCACCTTCGAGTGTACTCTCTGCACGCCCGTATTCTCCCATCTCCCATGCGGTTGAGCCTCTTTAAAAATATCCATCGTCTCTTTGAACACCTCAAGGATGAGAAGATAAGTCGCCGACGGCTTCCAGAGCACTTGCGCATAGCATTCGACCAGATCCCTGGCAATCAATTCAAGATCTGTAGATCCATTCCTCATATAAGCTGCCATATCTAAATCGATTATTCTTTCACCGAGCTGCACCGCACTCTCAATCCTCTGAAGCCAAGCCCGTGCATCTCGGTGCTTGCTATCAGCCTTACCGGAATGATCGTGGCTGAAGATAATCATTGGTAAAAGCATAGGATGGCAGATCTCTGTCACACATGTCTTCAAGTGTTTCAAGCTTTCCTCGATTTCAGTGCTGGCGGTGCCCTTGCAAAACCCAGTCGTGAGCCCCGTGTTCATCTCGTGGCACAGAATTAGTTCGCAGCCTCTTGTGCGGCTTTTCTTGCGCACGTCTGCCTTACGATGGATGATTTCTGCTCTTTTTCTTTAGCATTACGAAAAGAATAATATTGTGTGAGACTTACGCAGTAATGGATCTCCATCGTTTGGATTGAGTGATGACCAAAACAAGGGACCCACACAGGTTGTACTTTCTATTGCTCTGAAAGGTAGATTGAAGGCCGTCGTTATCTGAATATATTCACTCTGCTGCAGACTGATAACATGTGGAGCAAATGTATCGGGATGTTTGGCGTTGTCCTGAACACTAGTGAACAAATTAGACGATGAAGACCGAAATCCGTGGAGATTGTGTTGAAAGCTAACATTAGTCTCACCGCAGCGACAAGCTTGACAGAAGGTGGTAGAGTGGGTACTGCGAAGGCCCCCTAGTATTGAGAAGATTAGCGAGTTTGAGGTAATGGGTGGCGGTATTGCAAATGCTTACTTCTCTGTGTAGGAAATCATCGAGCATTTCAAGTGCTAAAGGGCGTTCCTCCACCGTGTTAAAGGCAGGATCCTAGCACGAGAGTGAGAATTATTACAAGGTCCTAGTCGACCATATCTCATCGTACCGAGTATTGAAACATTTCTATATACTTGGTGTCTTCGTAAACACTCCTGCAGTCCTTCACCAGGGAATTAAATATATATTGATCCATGGTTTGTGGAGGATTGTTTAGCCGTCTACCAGGTGTGTCGTGGCAAGGAGCTCGAATAGTGAAAATTGATGATAGTTGGATGACCAAAACAGCTCAAATTATTTCCAAGTAATAAGTAGTATTTGCGCATCTGTGGGACTACTGTGATGAAAAAGAGTTATGGAACTGAGTTTCTTTTCTGAAATCTTCACATAGATGTAGGTGTGGAGGAATGGCCTGAAGGTTGGCACAAAGAGGCGGTGGGGCAGTGCCTGCATGCGTTGTCTGTGGTGCTGAGGAGCCTGGCCATCACAGTAACAGAGCCCCCTTCAGGCGGCAGAAGACCTTACACATCCATCTGGCTCTTTATATCGTACAAGCAGTATTCGAATTGTGGGAAAGTATTATTCTTCTGAATTCAATGATCTAGGGTAAGTCTGAAATCTAGCCTTAGTCGAAAATGAGCTCACAACTCTCGGAGACTTCAGTCATGCTGCCTGATATCAAAGCACAACAAGTAGTAACAGACAGAACTCATCAAAAGGATGATCTTTCTATCTCAGTCTCTAAAAACTCTATATGCTTTTCCACAAAAAGCCCGTCTCTAGCTCAAGATCCTTCGATAGCACCTCATCTGCAGGATTAGCACTTCTCGACACAATGATCCTGAAAGTACCCTTCTCCGCGAACCACTGCTCATGTTCCTCACTCCAATACGAAAGCACATATTTGTCCAACTCAATCCGCGCTGCCACAGTCTTTCCCGCTGGAACAAGCACCTTTGTGAATCCCTTCAACTCTTTCCGAGGTCGATCAAAATCGCAAGCAACATCTTGGATGTAGACTTAAACGGTTTCCGCACCATCTCGTGAACTGGAGTTGTGCACATCAACACTCATGGCAAAGCTCTTCTGATCTCCTTCATCAAGTTTGACTGCTTCTGGAGCTTGTAGGTTTGAGTAATCGAACTCGGTGAAAGATTGTCCGTAGCCAAAGTAGAACAGTGGATTTGTGTTTAGCTTTTCGTAATATCGATACCCAAGGAAAACCCCTTCGCCGTATATTATATCTCTCTGGCCTTTGCCCAAATTAAAAAGCCGGAGTATCTTCCAGACGCTTGGGAAAGGTGACTGGCAAACGGCCGCTTGGATTTACTTTACTAAACAGGACATCAGCAATAGCATTTCCTGTCGCCTGTCCTCCAAACCAAGCGTGCGCAAGAGTCGATGTCTGGTCATTCCAGGGCATGGTGATGGGACATCTTGACTGCGTTACGATGATCTCGAGAGTGTCAGCGTTCGTTTCAAATGAACATTGATAAGGTCAACATACAGTATTTGGGTTTGCTTGCAAAACCTGTTCGATCAAGTTGTCAATTGCCGGTGGGAGGCTCAAAGTCTTGCGATCAATTGCCTCGCTTTCATAATCTGAATTGAGACCCGCAACAACGATAGGTACATCAACCCGTCGTGCAAGCTCGACAGCCTCCGCGAGAGCTGCATTGGATCTATCTTCTCGCAACATCCAACTCTCAAGCCACCGGCCATCCGCGCCCCCATTTCAGTCTCGATAGATTCATTCCTGAGAATGATAGTAAGTTCGTATTTCTTCCCACTCTCAATTTTTATCTCTCTCAAGACTTCCATGCTTGCTTGGTCGAACATCAAGGTTGCTTGGGTTTTTGGTGGATGACTTGTGAATAGATCAATCATCTCCTTGTCGTTAATCAAAGATTTGCCTTTCCCAATAACGCAGAGTCCAAACTGGACAGTCGTTGATTTTGGCGCGGTGTATGTAGCACGAACAAAAAGCCAGTAGACCCTCGGAACACCTTCGGGTAGACTGTCTGCGAAGTACATTTGGGCTTGTGTTGTTTTCAAAGCGTGGCTGGAGTTTGATCCCATTTTGTCTGTGGATCCTTATGAAACCGTTCTAAAAGATAGCCCTCGTTTTGAGTTCCTGGAATCGAGACATCATTCGACAGCAAAGGGGTGTAGAGATGGTCTGTAAATTTAGTTAGTCTACACTATATCGTTATCGAAATTGAGCGCAGAATGACGTCCAATGGAACTCACTGTATGGGCCTATTACGAAGTGCACTTTATCAGCACCAACAACTTCGGTGATAGCATCTAGTGGGGGTGCTGATATCTTGAGGCACAAGGTCAGCCGAACCTCCTCCGCTGATTGCTGGCCATAAAATAGCTGATCCTATCAATCCGCAAGGGCGACTTGCCGAAGCATCGAGCGGTAGGATTGATTTCTCGTTTTTCAGGAGGACAATTGATTCGCTAGCAACTCTTCGGCAATTTTCTCGCTTCTGAGGGGTATCCCCTTCTTTTCCGTTGTCTTCTTGTTCCTCTGCCGGACGAACTTTTTTGATGAGATTGAGCAGACTGCGCACCGACTTCTTAATAGTTAATTCCTTGACCTTGCGGCATCTGACAGTCCAAAGCAGCAGTTCAGCTCTCCATTTGGTAGGACCAGGCATCTCAAGATCGAGTCCAGCGTTGATTGCTTCCGAAGTACTGTACGATCCATACCAATCACTCATCACCAGCCCATCCCAGCCCCAATCGCCACGAAGGACTTTCTCAATCAACCACCCCTTTTATCCAATGATAACTAGTCATGAAAGCGCAAGGACTAGCGTTCTTGACAGCAATCTGAAAAGGAAGCATGTGCGTTTCTCTCAGTGTTCTTTCGCGAACCCTGATCGAATCTTCGACCGAGTTGGTGGATTGGTCGTGGGCGGCATAGTGTTTGATACAGGAAGCTACTCCGCCTTCTTGAACACCGTTGATGTAGCTAGAACCCATTGTTCCGCTGAGAATAAGATCTTCGCCAAAGGCTTCGAAACCTCTTCCGATGAGGGGAGATCTCTGGAGACAAACAGTTGGTCCTAGTAGTACCTAACACCCCTTTTCTCTGACTTCGGTTGCAAGAATAGTGCCCACAGAGTGCATCAATTCAGTGTCAAAAGTAGCACCCATGGCAGTCGCCGAGGGAAAGAGACAGCCTTTTGGCTGGTAAGAAGACATATGTAAGCATCTTGGTTGTGATATTTGGGGACGTTGGACTACAT
>JBAMDN010000227.1:0-27554 GCA_037074945.1 Tetracladium marchalianum
CTGTAAATTCAAGATCGTCTTCTTTCGGAGTTGCAGGTGGCGTTGGAGGAAGTTCGTAGGCAGCGTTCCGGGGTTGGAGTGTGGCTTTTCCTACCTCGCTCGTTCTGATCTCACCTCCTTGCTCTACAGCATCAACAGGTAGAAATCCAGATCTATTGAGAACCTTGCTGACGACAGCTGTTCCAAATAAATTCGGGGATGCGAGAGGAGTGAGTGGGAATTGGAGGTTTTGAAGGAGTTCGGGGGATGCTGGTGGGCTGAGGTTTGATAGCTTGTCGCTCAACTCCAAGATAGAGATTCCCAGCCCATGCACAATCTTCCTCGTTTTTCGAATATTTAGAGAGTTCTCTAGATCGTCGAAGTTTGGGTGTTCCTTGTCTAAGATTTCTGTGATATTGGCTTCGAAGTCTCCAAATCTGCCTCCTGGACCTGCCTTTGTAGGAGTTGGGGGAGGCGAGCCGGCACCAGGAAAGCTAAAGATTCTTTGATTGAATCGCACCAAGGTTTCTTTCCCTGGTGATCTTACTGAGGTAGTATTGTTCTCGGTCTGGCCTGTCGATCTATCAGGGTCTCCTTTAGTTGAAACTCTCGCACCAGCAACTGTATCAGCAAAGAAAGCGTCCTCTTCTGTATCTTGTCAATTACAGTAGAGTATCAGAAATACGCTTATCTTACCGAGATATCTGTTCTGTGATGAAGCCATTGTTGGTACTGTGATGTTCTGGTATTGTCAAGGCTTTGTATTGTTGTTGGCTTGGTATTGTAAAAAGATGGAGCCTCTCAGACTTGAAACATTAAATATGGGAGTTCGATCTACCATTCTGCAATTATCAACTTCACCTTTGATTCAAACATTATAGTTCTGTGGAGTTGAGCATTCAAGTTGATGGAGACTTGTGAAGTTTGCCTCTTGAGTCTTCTTGAAGGTGAAATCTTGAGGGGGACTGGATCGAGGTGGATTCAAAACGGTGGAGCCCTCTATGTGACTATCAGATCTTTGCGAAGATTCTACATTTCGGTGTATGTACATTAACTCGGTCCTCCCGTGTAATGTTCTACTATAACTTTTATGGAATAAGTGCTGTAAATGTCACGTGCCAGGAATACTAGATGTAAGCATACCTGGTCTTTGAATGAGCAAACTTTTTGCTCTGGTGGCTTTTAGTACTTCCATGGGCTTTCTGTGTCACTTTCTAATCATCCAAGGGCTCTACTATTCCACCATTATCATTTCTAGAAAAAGTCTGAGTTGCCGATGGACGATCCGGATGCCAAGACGCGGGGCACAAGCGAGGGGCTATTCCTATGCTGACAGTATTCATAAACTCGTACCCTTTTGTATTATTTGATATCTGTACAGAAATTTGGTAACTTCTTCGTGATTTGAGATATAAGTGGTTTCCGACGTAAAAATTCATACCTTTGATCATCAATCAAATATCGGCTACGTGCTCGCAAAGAGGATTTCTTGGAAAGCATACCATCAGATGTCTTCCCCAACAATACCAGAATTTCAGACCGCAGCGTGGATAGATACACCAAGTCCTAATACCAAGCCCTGTCTCAAACACAACATTTCAGTCCCAACACCGAACCATGGAGAAATTCTCGTGAAACTTGAATGTACTGGTGTATGTCATTCAGACGTCCATGCTATCCTCGGCGAAACCAAACGCATGGCCGTTCACATTGGCGGCCACGAAGGAGTTGGAAAAGTCATATCTCTGGGTCCCTCAGTTCCCGAATCCTTCCTCAACACCCGTGTCGGCGTCAAATGGCTGTACAGCTCCTGTCTTTCCTGCGAAGTGTGCGACATCAATTACGTACATTGCCCAAATCAAAGCAACACGGGAAGAAATGTCCCAGGAACGTTTCAACAGTATGTGGTTGCACCTGCGAAGTTTGTTACTCGCATTCCAGATGAGTTGGAGAGTACAATAGCAGCTCCATTACTGTGTGCTGGGCTTACGGTGTATGGTGCGATCATGAAGGCTGGGTTGAAGGATGGAGAGTGGATGGCGATTATGGGTGCCGGAGGCGGACTAGGTCACTTAGGAGTTCAGATCGCAAGGACGATGGGATTCAGGGTCATCGCTGTTGGGAGTGGAGATGAGAAGAGAACTCTCTGTATGGAACTAGGGGCCGAAGTATTTGTTGATTACAAGACGGAAGATGTGGAAAAAGTTGTCAAGAATCTTACGAATGGTTATGGTGCTCATTCAGTTGTGTGTGCCACCGGGAATGATGCTGCCTATGTCCAGGCTCTGCAGTTGGTGCGAATCATGGGAAGTGTGATTTGTGTAGGGCTTTCGCAATCACATTTGGCGGTTTCGCCTATTCAGGTGGCGATTAAGGGACTTAAGATCGTGGGCTCTACAGTGGGAACGGAAGAAGAGATGACTAAACTTCTCCAAATGGCTGTCGCAGGGGAAGTGTTGCCAAAAGTTGAAGTTTTCGAGCTAGACAGACTAGATTATGTAGTACAGAGGATAGCAGAGGGAAGCATTGCAGGCAAAGCGGTTATAAATCTTTCATTCTAGAACAAGAATTAGAAATTGAAATTTCAAATGTAGAAGAGATCAAGGTGGAAAAGCAAAATATTTTGAGCAAGACCAATATTCTCCACCATACCATTTGACAACAATTACTGGCCTATGCTTTCGTGACTCTAAATATCCCATCGATTCACTCAGTCTATGGCTACTTGCCATCAATATGTCCAGTTTCTGTAAATTCTTAGTCAATAATGAACCACATAATAGATGCCATTGCTGCGTTGAGTGATGATTGTATCTTTAGTAAGTTCTTCACTATTTATTCTCCAGTACGAATATTGTTGTCTTGGCATCAGAATTGTTCCCACGAGTGCTGAGTGAACTCGAATAGCTGAGAGCAGAATCAAAAACAGGGTAGACTCAATCACTTCATTCATTTGACTATTCTCGTCAAACCTCGTGTTCCCTCATCGGCTCCAAAGCCATCTCAATCGAATCCACAATCTCTGAAATTCTCATTCAACCTCACACACCACTCCGCTTGGTCAACACCAGCAACCTCACTCTCTCTCTCCGGCGGAAAACTCTCCAGCTCTGAGAAACAATCATCAACGCACCCTCAACCACGAAACTAAAGTTCGAAGGTAGCCACTTCCTCTCCTTCGCCAACACCTTCATCGCCTGTGATCTCTCGCCGAGAAGTTAGCTGCCGCCATCGCGCACGATAGATATGGACGTCTGAGCCTAACCATCTACTCGGATGAGCATGAAGAGATTTGAAAGCTGGCAAGAAAGAGTATTTCGACGATGAAGAAGGAAAAGGTGGCGGAGGTGGTAGCGTTGTTGCAACTCCTACTCGTCCCACGGTTAAACTACAGGGGTATTTTGAAAAATATCCCTTCTAGACTGGGGTTTTTTCACGGTGCACTTACCACGCTGAGTCGTGGGCGTACATCCGATTCTTTTGCACTGTTCTTTTTATTATTTTGGTTTTTGGTGGATGGGCGCCTGTCGCTGCTGTGGAGGGGTATAACCTCAGTGCTTAAGATTTACGACAGCCGGAGGTGTTGAAGGGAGAAGCTGATACTGTGGTAGGGTTGATTGAGGAGAATCTATCTTCTATCGATTTTAAGAATGAAAGTTGTGAGGAGAGGTGGAAACAGCAGGTTTATTCGAACGAGACAGCTCAGTGTTGATTTGGGTGAGTCGATCACGATATGCGTCAAGGTCGAGGCGTATATCACGACGGATCTTTTTCTCTTTCTGATTGCGAGTCAGATTTCGCCTCTTGTTGATGGTGGGTTGATTAGAACTAAGATCATTATTTACTGCTGGATCTATTTGTGGGTGACTTGCTTGTGTGTTGTTGGATGAGAAGAATGAAGTGGTCTGGACGTTTATGCCAAGCTCTGATGTAAGCAAACAATGTAATTTTCTGGAACCATCGCCATGGCAAGAAACCAGGAAAAGAATTATTTTGCTAACTTGAAACCTAGTTCTTGCTTTGAGGGCGTGAATGTGTTGGTTTTAGTGAAGTGAATAAGTAGGTGGGAGAGGTGTGATGAATACCTAAGTGGGTTGAGCGAAACCTTTGATACAGACTTCAGCATTCGCCTCTCTTTTCTGGACCACTTTCTGGGTACAAATAGTACCTTTCCAAAACAACAAGAAAGATTCTTAATGTATTATAGCAAAATTAAAACTGGCTAGACAGTATGGACATTTCTGGGGCGCAACCTTCCATCTGGACTGTACCTATGTCACTCTGACGAAGCGAAATTTTCGCTGGGCAGTATCATTAAATCATTGGCAAGGCTCCTGTCGTGTATCGGAAGAGATCAGATGCAAATATTTTGATAGAGCAAGGAAAGAAAATTTTATCGTTAGATGGAATTGTGGTTACGATGAAAGCTGTTTTCAGACATCAGGTTATTGGATGTAGACTTTCATCAGAACATGGCAAGCACGATACTACATTGCGGCTATAAAAAGCGCACATAGATAAATCCCAGGAAAGTCTCAATTGAAACCTTCTTGGCAGTGTCTCCAGTGATATGTTCTGTATGACTGTCGTGGTGATCATGAAGCGACAATTAAACTACACTGATCCAGCAGAGACGAATTGATCCACGACTGGTCCACGGCAAGGTAAATCTCCTTTTTATATCTTGATTCTAGAGCTTCTTTTCACGGAAGGGTCCTCCATTTTGAGAAGATACACAGTTCACTGTTGAGTTGAAGGGAAGAGACGAGGGGTTTTGTTGATTTAAGCGAATCCGCAGGTAGGAGACACTCTGAACGGAACGATGGATCAGGGGATTCGAGGAACATGATTTCAGAATTCGTCTATTTCCTGCCTACTTCAGAGTCTCATATATACAAGCATCGACAGAGTGGGAGAAGCGAGTGACCCCACTGAGTGAGAGGCAACTGTCATTGACCTGCGAGTTGTTGTCAAAAACTCAAGTTCCGTCGCCATGATGGGAACTTTCTCGACTGATTGTTTTATGAAAGGTTCGAGACTGGAAATGAATTCTATTGCTCGTGCGCTTGTTGAACTCTCGTATAATATCTTTTGCCGCCCGCCCACCTCCAACGAATGGGAATAGTTCTTTGATTTGAGCAGAGTATCAGTGTCAAGTCGGCTGCTGACTTTATAGTTTCTTTGCGTGGGGTTGAATACGACGTATCTTGTAGTGTCGATACCTTAGATCATCTTTACTCCCTTCCTAGTAAAGCGACGGTCCATGAACAAATCACCCTCTCGTTCGGGGTGAAGTTGAAGAATAAAAAACATATGCTACAACTCACCAGCTGTTCTAATCTCATGATTCAACCTTCACTTTCAGAACAGGACCTAAGTGAACTAGATCACATCCATCAAATCCATCCCAAGCACAAACAAAAACAAACAAGCTATCACTCTCCTCTTCCCATTCCACCGAATATATATTCAAAGCCAAAGACCTTCAATCAAGAAATGAGATGGACATCGGCAACCCAATGGAACACCATGTCACGGGCTCCTGGGTGTTTTGCAGGAATTGTGTTGACCTCGAGGTAAGGGATGTCTGTCTATAGATTATGAGTGTATGTGCACTCATCTCTCACTTTATCAGATTTGTAGCTCCTTGCGGTCCAGGTAGAAGATTTTTGCCTTATGGTTCGTATGCCTATAGTAGTTGTCGAATTTGAAGAATGTTTTCAAATACCTAGATGCCTGTCGAATCTTTTCAACTTTTGAATTTGTTGCCGAGATTTAACAGGCCGTCGTCAAATGAGATTCAACTTTGGTGAACGAGAAACGATAGCGCGTAGCTTGGTGACACACAGTGACTGAATGATTTCCCGTGTATACTGTATTGGCAAACAAAACAGAAATGAGGATGGTGATTGATGGTACCCAAGGATGGAGGGAGGAGGAGAGTTTTCTTGGGGCGAACGAAACAGACACCGCCATTCAATATGATTTTTCCGCACGTTGCAAGTAATCATTTTGTTTAGGAACTGCGCTTGAATGCTTTATATACCTAGGTAGGTAGGTAGGTAGGTAGGCACCGGAAGTATGGGACATCCAGATTTGAGGCATTTGTATTCACATTATGACTTTGGTCATCATGAGGATGGAAACCTTCCATTCTGATAGGTGTAAAGATACTATAACTGCACGCCTGATGCGCTTTTCATTTTGATGTATCCAATAGATATTGTGCCTTAGATTTCTCGACGAGATAGTTCTCAATTGAACATCAAATCATCGAAATCCGCACTCGTCTCAGTGACATCACCCCAGATCAAATCGTCAAAGGCGCTCTCCTCCGCCATCTCCATATCCAATTGCATGTTGTCCGTAGCCACTCCACCTGTACTTGTATCCATATCAAAGATGTCATTTAGCTGCTTGTTCGCATCCACCTCGGGAACCTGGGTATTGTTGTTATTTGTAGTAGCACCGCTGTTGCCGTTTCCAAAATCCAGAGTTTGTGTTTGTGAGAAATCCAGTGCGCCGAAGAGGTCGAGATCAGATTCTGTGGGGTTGATGTCATCACCGAAGAGAGAGTCGACTGAGGATTGGGGAGCTGTGACTGCAGTATCGGGGGCGGTTGTTGGGCTGGGTTGAGATGTAGCGCTTTGGGTATTGATACCTAACCCTTGTGGCTTGGAGGTTGTTTGTGAGGTGATCTCTGACACTATGGGTGCTTGCTGTGAGTTATCGACGACCTCAACTGCTGTTGTTGTGACAGGCTCAGGAGCAATTGGCTGGGTGAGTTGCGATGGGCTGTCAATTTGCGCCGGTTGCTTCAATTCCGGCTGCTTGTTTTGTTCTGCTGGAGGAGAGCTCGTGATAATTTCGACCACCTTGGGCTGCTCCACAGGTGCAATTTCGACTGGAACTTCCTCAATGACTTGTGGCTCGGGGGACATAATTGGATTCTCGCGCGCGATTCTTTCTGCCTGTTTCTCCTTCAGATCACGCAGTACTACTGCTTTCGCTCGAAGCTATCAGAACATCAGCATGAAATTCGCCCGTCAAAAATCAGGATCGCGTACAATATCCATTTCCAACTCGTCCAGTGCTTGCTGGAAGTTGTCGACTGCGCTTGGTATTGTGGTCTTGAGTCTCAGGCTGGCGCTTGCAAGGGTTCGGCCGCTCTCTCCTTCAGTTGCGCGCAGCGCTCTGCCAACTTCTATGAGCTATTTAATCGTCAGTAGAGTGGAAGGATGAGCGG
Organism: Tetracladium marchalianum; assembly: GCA_037074945.1. Classification (NCBI taxonomy): domain Eukaryota; kingdom Fungi; phylum Ascomycota; class Leotiomycetes; order Helotiales; genus Tetracladium; species Tetracladium marchalianum. The sequence goes on from JBAMDN010000227.1 coordinate 7,226, forward strand.
ATTGGAGACTCACTATGCCATTGACCATGCTCTGGAGCACATCTAGTGGGGGTGGTTTGGCCTTGTGAACTTGAGCCATCTTGTTGAATGTTTTGCTGATTGAAGAGGACGGTTGTGTGAAAGGATGATGGTACTAGACGAAGCGTTGCTGGTTGAACTGGTTGAACTGGTTGAACTGGTTGAACTCGTTGAACTCGTTGGTTTGTCCGTTTAATGAGCTGTCAAACGAAGAGAAAAGAGTGCTAAAGCGAGTCCCTCTGACAGTCCAGACAATCGCTTGGTGAGCCGTGGCGCGTTCAAGCATGGGATTTAAGGCTATAGAGGCTAGTCCGTTTTGGGAAGACCAAAGTTCCGGGAGAGCTTGGCAGGGTCTGATTTATGATGATGAAAGTCACCATGACATGTGTGCCAGGTCCTCCTGTCAATGCAAGCAGATGATGAGATGATGCACCTTATCAGACCTGACCTTGTCTGGTAGACGGGGGGATAAAGTCGATGAAAGGCCGAGAAGGAATTGAGGAATCATCTTCGAAACTGATATTCGAAAGTTGGCAGCAATACCAGTCAGCAGAGGATGATCCAGAAGTAAGCGAATTGGAGTTCGATGTACTGTAACACAGCACAGCACAGAAGCGAAGTGGTAGCCAGTCAGTCAGTCAGTCAGTCAGTCACTTCACTCTCGTCCGGACCACAGGAAAGATTTTTGCACTTGATCACCAGCTGTGTATTTATTCTATTTCAACTGTCGATTCCTTCCTATCAGATGCCGTACCAAATATGATCTTCTTTTTTCTCCCCCGCAATTGCCCTCAGGCCCAAGTGTTTCCGTCCGTTCTGCAGGCGAGTCCGGTTCATCACAACCGAACGAACGAACCCCTTACAAAGCCACGATGCATGTTTGTCGACAGCTTCGTCCCAATTATCGATCGAACGAATAATGGGTATTTGCACCGGTCTTCCGATGATGGACGGAGAGTTCCCGCCAAAAGTCTTCCCCACGGGCTATGGTACAATACCTTTCTCCATTCTCGAGGTCCAGCTTCCGTGACCAACGTAGCCATGTCACTCTCTCTATCAATACGTTCCGACGGGGCTAACCAATGTCAGCCAACAGGCGTGAAGGACGAAGCTTCAACCTTTGGTTCGTCGTCTTGAAACCGCGGTACTGTACGGTACAAGTGCAGTGCTTCATCAAACCATGAAATGTGGATAATATCTGTAATATCTGTAATATCTGGGAGTGATATACATATCCTGTTGAATATGTGGCCAATACAACCCAGACGGGGATCGCTTGTCGATGCCGAGTAGAGCAATCTCGATGGGTTCTCTCGCTGTGATGTTGTGATGCTGTGATGCTGTGATCATGGTCTCTTCGAGAAGCCTAGAAAAATGCCTCGCTCGCTTCTTCTTAACTTTTTCACCCCACGCCACCGAGTGTCAAAGGTACACATACCACTAACACACTTTCTCTACCACTACTGACGGTACCTTGCCTACACCGTGCTGCCGCACTCGTCTTTCTGAATAATCTGTACCGCACACCCACCCACCACCACCGTTCTTGCTCACTACATGCATCCGTCTTGTGCTAGGCCAGCTAGCGCTCCTGTGCGGCGTGAGTGTGGCACCCACCAAGCGCTTACTGGCCGCAACTCCACAGCTGTCGGTCGAGATAATCTTCTGGAACCCACCACCTGGTCTTCCTCTCTCTCCCTCTCTCTCTCTCTCTCTCTCACTCTCACTCTCCTCTCCTCTCTCCTCCTCTCTCTCGCGTTGCTATCTCGACTTGATCATTCCCTCAGCCTCTCCATCTCGACAGGCGTCCGGAATCCTGAGTGGCTTTTCTTCCTCTCTATTTCCTCTCGTCTTTTTGGTGATTCCTTTCCTCTTTTCCCTCTCCCGTCATCCTCCTCGTTGTCATTATCATACGTCGTCGTACTCTTCCCGCAGTTTCATCCATCTTTCCCATCGATTCGTCGCAAGAAAGATCTCATCTTCTGTCGCCCTCTTCCTCTGTCGATTCCTCTTCAGAAGTCAGCGCCTGCCATTTCATATCCGCGCGCGATACCATTTCCACGGACGCTTTTCGCAAAAGCGTTCCTCTTCGAATCTTGCAGCGCGCATTTGTCCTCGAGTCGCATAAGCTCGCAGTTGTTGGCAACGGCATTAGCACTCTTTGCTTTCTCGTTCTTCCTGTATTTCGCCTTGCGCTTTGAAGAGCCACTTCTCTTGCGACATTTGGGGATCGGACACTGCCTTTTCATCTCATCTTAATTTACCCTCACCACCTCGACGGCCACAAACGAATCGTTACCCAAAGCTACCACGATGGCAGACAACGGACCACCTCCCACGGGCACACAGCTCCCTCCTCCTCCCTCCTCTGCGGGTGCACCTGGATATGAAAATGGCCACTCGCAAGGCGCTCATATGCCACCCCCACCACTTCCTCCGGTTATCATCCCACAAAACACAAACCCTATCCCGACCGCTATCACTTCGCCGATGGGAGAGAATGGAATGATGTCTCCGGACAGTGCCGGTGGCTTCGTTCGACGTGCAGCGCCTGAGCCAAACAAGCGCGCATTGTATGTTGGAGGCCTTGACCCCAGAGTCACTGAAGATGTGCTCCGACAAATCTTTGAAACCACTGGTCACGTTCAAAACGTTAAGATTATTCCAGACAAGAACGTAGGCGCTGTAAGTATAATCTCTAGTTCTTTAAGTTGCGGAGATGTAGGCTGGCAAATACGTTTTAGTGGGTGGATTACCATAGATGGCGTTTTGCCCCGCGCCGACATCACCAGCCGGTATATCAAGTGTCGTAGGCTAACTATTATCTTAACAGTCCAAAGGATTCAACTATGGCTTTGTTGAGTATGACGATCCTGGAGCGGCTGAGCGCGCGATGCAGACATTGAATGGCCGTCGTGTTCACCAAGCTGTAAGTTCACCTTCACCTTTGAACTTCTGCCTGCGATCTCAACTTTGGCGGTGGCTTCGGTCGCTTCTCTCGCCTTCCTGCCTCCCTTCACTTAAACCCTTTCCCTCTCATCCCCTTCCGCCTCCACCCCCTCCGCTACCACGACGCAACCGCATTCGGAACACTTCTAACCATGACGCAGGAGATACGGGTCAACTGGGCATACCAGTCCAACACCTCTAACAAGGAAGACACTTCAAACCACTTCCACATCTTTGTTGGCGATCTCTCCAACGAGGTCAACGATGAGGTTCTCCTTCAAGCCTTTTCTGCGTTTGGCTCGGTCTCAGAGGCACGCGTCATGTGGGATATGAAGACTGGCCGATCTCGAGGTTACGGTTTCGTTGCATTCAGGGAGCGTCAAGATGCCGAGAAGGCCTTGAGCTCCATGGATGGCGAGTGGCTTGGATCGCGTGCAATTCGCTGCAACTGGGCTAACCAGAAGGGTCAACCATCAATCGCTCAACAGCAAACCATGTCGGCTATGGGCATGACTCCTACCACTCCATTCGGTCACCACCACTTCCCAACTCACGGTGTTGCAAGCTACGACATGATCGCACAGCAAACCCCAGGATGGCAGACAACCGTTTACGTCGGCAATCTTACCCCATACACCACACAAAACGATCTCATCCCTCTTTTCCAAAACTTTGGTTACGTCGTTGAGACTCGCTTCCAAGCTGACCGTGGTTTTGCCTTCGTCAAGATGGATACCCACGAAAACGCATCCATGGCCATCTGCCAGTTGAGCGGCTACAATGTCAACGGTCGTCCTCTCAAGTGCAGTGTAAGTAGATCGACTCTTCATCTTGATTGTATGCTAACTCTGTTCAGTGGGGCAAAGACAAGGCACCTTCTGGAACCGGTTACGAAGGATCTCAACCAAGCTACAGTCCTCAAGGAGCACCAACCCCCGGTGGATATCCTGGTCCTGGAACCCCTTCCGCCTACTATCCCCAGTACGGCGGAATGCCTCAACAACAGGGACCTCAATCTGCTGGACCGATGTCTAACCAACAATCCCCAGGCCAATTCCCTGGTCAACAACAAGGATATGGCGGACCCCCAGCTCAATCTCCCGCTCAGTATGGCAACCAACAACAAATGGGATACGGTGGTTCTGCCAGTGCTGGTGGCTACGGTCGTGGAGCCCAACAGACACCAAACCCTCAATGGAGTGCGCCTGCAGGCCAAAACTTCAACAACGGCTTTGGTGGATATCCTCAATAATTTGACGACTTTGATCATTGACCTGCACCATTCTTGGAATTCAAGGCTCCTCCTATGGATTTATTGAATGTTGTGGGATATGAATTGGGTTACTTCCAGCGTTTTCCATTTTTATAGTGTTATTGCTTCGACGTTACGGTTTCTTGCGGCCTTCGCCACTCACCAATCTGCGTGGGATTGTTCTCCTCATCTCAAGTGCTCTATTTTACACTACAATTCGTTTCATTCAGAGCGTTTCTGTGTTGGATAGGCAAATTCTCCAGTCGACCCCAAAAAGTTGTTTTCTTAGGTTATCTGCTCTTGTTGACTGGAATTCAGCACTTGATTTGTAGCCTTTCTTGATTCTTTATCTCATTTGCAAGTCTCGTCCTCATGAGTCAACGAATCTTCTATAGCGACCATACCCACTGTCTTCCCTTATGCCGTGCTTCCCAACTTTTTCACAGTCAGGTTGTTTTCTAACGTTCCTTTCGGAGAGCGGGCGGCAGGTAGTTACGATGATGGAACGGGATCTGTAAGACTGTAATGAACATTGAATGGACCTCAATCTTAAGTCGTACTTCTAATTGTGATATGACGTGATGAGGTTTCGAATGTAACTTGACGGTGTCCCTTGTAGGACAAGATTATTCTAATACCGGGAACATTGAGCCAGTGATTACTAGACTCAACCCCTCTCCAGACTTCATTCTTGGAGGAGCACTTGGCCGAGTCAATTGTTCAATCTGGCAAGCAATTATTATTTGGTACCTCGCAATATCTCAGGAGCAAGGTGCATTAGGTCCCCTGTATGCCCTCTGGTCTCTTTTCTGACTGGTCTTGTGTTGCGGTGCTAATTGATCACGTGGCCAACCCGCGCCAGTCGCGTTGTGGCAATCGCGACTTCCAAGCGCAAGCACTTCCAGCAAACAAAATGCGCGACAGGACGACCAATGCCGCGACCTTTCACGGCTTGACAACAACTTAAGCATCTCCCACACATACTCGATTACTCCTCACTTGCATGCCGGCTGGCCCGATCCGCTTTCCAGTCTTCTCACCGGCTACTAGAGGATTGCTTGCGAGTCGCTGGAAAGCCTCTGCATCCCTGACTGCAACAATCACAACCTCTCATGCTCATGCTCATGCCCAATCCCCAACTCGACGATACGCCTCGATATCAGACGCAATGTTAGGACGAGCAGTACAGGACCACCGTGTCCCTGATGCTAAACCACCTCCCTCGAAGCCAGCTTTCACCTCGGCTGCCCCTCCACAAAATGGGAATATTCAAGACCAATTCAATCAAGCCCGTCATTCTTCAAAGTCCATCGGTGGATACACTGGTTACAAAAACTCGCCAAATGTGCTGCAGTCGCAAACACCAAACCAAAAATATATACCTGCGAAGAAAGACACGAGTTCTGCGCGCCCACCTTCTACAGCCTCTACAGTCTCGTCAAGATCATCAGGAGCATCTAGTACACTCTCGCACGCTTCGGTAAATTCTAGTGTCTCGAGTACTACATCCAAACCTACCACATCCTCTCGGTTAACAAATGTTCTGAACAAGCAGAATGCCTTTGCGAACACTCCGGACACAGTCAATGAGGCTGCGCAACGGGAGGCAGCTCTGAAGCGGCATATTTTGTGCCAGCAGTATGTGCCTTTCGATGAGAACGATTTTGACGATGACGCAGACCTGGATCTGGATGCTGATTACGACCTCCCAATCTCCATGGCTGCACCTCCCAAACCTACACCTAAGGCAACCATTCAACAACCTCCTGCCCAAGTCAAGCCCCCGCAACACCACATGGCCAGAAATCCTTCGAGCAGTGCCCAGACATGGTCTTCGTCACCACCGAGTCACAAAGTTACTCCAAAGAGATTGGCAGAACAAGAGGCACCACAAATCATAACTCTTGACTCGTCACAGCCCGTATTAGCCGCCGATCGACCAAGAGCTGCCAAACGAAGAACATTACCATGGTTAGCAAAGAAGGCTGAGGAAGAAGCTCAAGCGGCAAGGTTGGAGGCTTTGGAAGATGATTCAGAGGTGCTCTCAACAGCACCGACTGGGCGGAAATGTTTTCGATGTGGAAGCAACAGTCATTTTACTCGGGAGTGTGTCAATGAAGTCAAGGGGAAAAGTCCTTTTGATTTCACTCTGCTTCCCAGGGACCAGTCGATGCCATGGAACACGACCGCTAGCAAAATTGCCCAAGACAAGAAAAACCTCAAGGAGAGGCAAAACAAGAGAAAAGCTGCGGACATGGATGTGGATGAAGTTGTTCGCCAAAGGCAGACCCGTATGTCTCCAATTACCCTCAGCGAGGAACAACAGCGCGTTCTTGATTTAGTGGTCAACGAGCAGAAGAGCGTCTTCTTCACTGGTTCTGCGGGAACAGGTAAATCGGTTCTCATGAGGGCTATCATTGCGAAGTTGCGCGATAAGCACAAGAGAGAACCAGATCGAGTTGCTGTCACCGCTTCTACAGGTCTGGCTGCTTGCAATATTGGCGGAGTTACTCTGCATAGCTATGGTGGCATTGGACTTGGAAAGGAGGATGTCCCTACGCTTGTCAAGAAGATCAAGAGAAATGCGAAAGCAAAGACTCGATGGCTTAAAACAAAAATCCTGGTTATTGACGAGATTTCCATGGTAGACGGAGATCTTTTCGACAAGTTGGAAGGCATTGCTAGAACAATGCGTAACAATGGCAGGCCGTTTGGTGGAATCCAATTGGTTATCACTGGGGATTTCTTCCAACTACCGCCTGTACCTGACCAAGGAAAGTCTAGCGCAAAGTTCGCGTTCGATGCCGGCACATGGTCTACGTCCGTCCATCATACTATTGGCTTGACTGAAGTATTCCGTCAGAAAGACCCAGGTAATACATCGCTCATGGAGATCGGACTTGGCTAACTCCATCCAGTTTTTGCTAATATGTTAAACGAGATGCGTCTTGGCAAAATTACGGACGAGACCGTTCAAGCATTCCGCAAGTTGAGTCGGAAAATCAACTATAATGATTCCTTGGATGCCACGGAGCTGTAAGACATTTTTGCTTTCTCTTAAAAGTCAAGCTGACCCCTTCCAGTTTCCCAACGCGCAACGAAGTCGAGAACGCCAATGCCTTCAGGATGCGTAGTCTTGCTGGCAAACTTTACAGCTATGATGCCGCAGATACTGGTACTATTGTTGACCAAGCCATGCGCGAGAAGCTGCTCGCCAACATGATGGCACCTAAGACACTCTCTTTGAAGAAAGGTTCCCAAGTTATGCTGATCAAGAATATGGATGAGAACTTGGTGAACGGGTCCTTGGGAAAAGTTGTTGCGTTTATGAACGAGAAAACGTTTGAGATTTACCACGAAAATCCGGATGTTCTTGATGAGAATATCGCATCTCGTGATTTGGATGAAGACATGAGAGGCCAGCTTTCTGCCCTTCAGGCCAAAGCCAAATCCGTGGGTGGCAAGGAGTATCCATTGGTGCGGTTTGCGCTTGCAGATGGTACTAGTAGAGATCTTCTTGTCATGCCTGAGGATTGGAAGGTGGAACTTCCAAGCGGAGAGGTTCAAGCACAACGCTCACAGCTTCCACTCATTCTCGCATGGGCACTATCCATCCACAAAGCTCAGGGCCAAACCCTCGATAGAGTGAAGATTGATCTCAAGAAGATCTTCGAGAGAGGTCAGGCATATGTTGCTCTCAGTCGAGCGACTAGTCAAGCTGGCTTGGAGGTGCTGAATTTCGAGAAGTCAAAGGTCATGGCACATCCGAGAGTGGCTGAATTCTACGACAGTTTGTACAGCGTGAATAAAGCACTTCAACACCCCAAAGTCGCTCAACCTATCAGATTGAACAAAACAATCTCTTACGAGGAGAAATACAAGCAGCAGGGAGGCGTATACGACTTAAATGAAGAAGAGGAGATGGCAATGGCGTACGGTTAAGAAGGCAGAACAATCATTCTAGTGTTAGTTCACACGACAAAAGTTTTGAGAAAGATAAAACTGCAATGAGCCTCCTGAGAGGAGCAGAGAAGGGGCCCAAAGTTGTTTGTTATATCGCCATGACGGCATTCATTTCCTTTGCATAGCGTGCGGGTTGGGATTGGGAGGTTGTGCCTTGTGGAGTTTTGGGGTTCGTTCATGCCACTTGATTAATAGTTTTCAGTTTATAAAAAGCCGATGAACATATGTAGCTACCCAATATCTGTAGTTACCAATCAATGTAAATATGTTAGTCTTATCTTTCAAGAGAGAATCAGATCGAGTGCTTTCGATCATTTTGAAAAGTGAAGTGAGTATCACGACCCGTGATTGAAGCTCGTGAGTCTATCGATAAGGATTTGACTTCTCAAAAATAGCGGCGCAACACAAAGACGCAACTTCCTAATTAATTTCTTTTGTCCTCACACCAACGTAACAACCTTCAAACACCGCACGCGTTTGACCAAACAACCCACCTGTTAATACGACTTTTCTCCCCAGCTTTCACGCCAACTGCGCAGAGAGATTGAAATACACCAGTCGACTCCCACGCGTTCCCCTAAATCAAATCCCGCGATTCTTACACCTCCGGAGCGAGGGCAGTCTACCATGTCAAGCCAATTTATTGGGCTGACGATGCTCGTCACCTTGAGCGATCCACCAGGGGCTCAACTGAGAGGCGTGGTCAGCAGTATCGAAGTCGGCAAAAGCTTGACTCTACGAAATGGTTAGTCCCCTTCCTCCCCTCTAAGCTCATCCTCATCCCCCACCTCTTCTCCCCCTCTATGTACAGTAAGAGGACAAATTGCTGACAGCGCCGCCATCATATAGTAACCGCACCTGCTAGCGGCAGGTATCTCCCTGAGTTTACAATCCAAGCCAACGAGATTGTGGAGTTGGTTGAAGCCGGTAATGAGAATGTTGCGCCCCCGCCAAAAGTCGCTCCGGTCTCACAACCGAGACAGGCGTCGACGACATTTGAGGATCCAGCTATTCTGAGTGTGGGACGGAAACCTACGCCGCAGGCACAGGCGCAGGCGGTTCTGAATGAACGGAGAGGTTCAAGCACGTTTATGGAGAGGGTTGATTCTACGAGGACGGCGAGAGGTCGGAATGATGGGAGTGTTGGAGAACCAGCTTTGGTCGAGCAAATGCAAAACATCACATTGGTGGAAGCTGAGGCCGCTGTGCCTGGCGTGGAAGAGTTGGAGGAGGCGGAGACACCGCTTGAGCACACGAATGTGAAGAGAAAGCGTAGACAGAGGAAGAAGAAGCCTTTGGATGGGGGTGCGCAGGATGCCGCGGATGTCACGCCGGCGAAGGAGACGACGCGGTCGAAAGGATGGCGAAACACACCTCTGCTAGAGCCAAACCCTTCCTTTCAACCGTATTCTACGCTGAAGAGGAGGGGCAAGGGTAGGATGGATGAGAATGGTTGGGCGACTGAGGATGCGACGGATGTTCAAGAGATGGGAGATTTTGACTTTATCGGTAATCTTAACAAGTTCGACAAGCATTCTGTTTTTGAGAAGATGAAGGCTGAGGATAGTATTGCGGAGGAGGACAGACTGGTTGGTCATAATAGGCTGAAGAAACCAGGCACAAATGGTGGAAAGAACTTGCACTATTCGGAAAATGTGTTGGATGCACCACATGTTCATACGCCAAAGGGCACGCCCAAGGGGACACCTAAGGTCAAGGCAGAGGCTTGGAAGAGTGAGGAGAGTGATGCGGATGAGAGGACGAGTTTGAAGGATACGGGAAGTGGTCGGCAATCTCGGCGGGCTGAGAGTAAATTGGCTACGAATAGGAGACCTTCGTCTAGGAAGGAGAGCCTTGTTGTGGGTGCTCTACCAGCCCGTTCAGGCTCAGTAAGTGTTCGATATCCGTTTATGAAGTTGTTAAAACTAACAAAAAACAGGTCGCTCCGCATCCTTCGAAGCCATCATTCCACCTTGTTCCTTCAGACCGTCGTTGTGAAACTATATCCGCGCTGCAGATGATCAATCTAGAGACCATCGCGGACTACGAATTTGGTCTTACTGAAGACATGATGACTGAAAACGCTGGACGTGGCATTGCCGAAGTTTCACTCTCTGCTCTTAACACCGGCGGCCGAGGACTTATCCAGGGCAAAGCCAAGATCGCCACTGTCGTCGTCTTCGCAGGTAACAACAAATCAGGCGTGCGAGCCGTAGCAGCCGGTCGACACATCCGCAATCACGGCCTCACAGTCGTAGTCTGTGTCCTCGGCATTGAGCGCGAATCAGAACTCCTGGATGGCTTAAAGAGACAGATCAAAGTTTTCCGTGCCTTTGGCGGGAAGGTCTTCTCAAAAGTCGAACTGTTGGAGTTCGTCAAGAGGGAGCAACTACCGATTGAACTTATAATCGACGGACTCCTCGGTTTAACTACCCCCTTCGAAGAACTTCGCACCGGCGATCAAGCTACAGCATATGAGTTGATCGAATGGGCGAACCGCTCCAAAGCTGCTGTTCTCGCTATCGATATCCCTACCGGTATTGACCCAACGAGTGGTAAGATCAATATCATCGATGGTAGACAGCTCTACATTCACGCGAGGTTTGTTGTAGCGATGGGAGCGCCGAAGAAGGGTTTGTTGGAGACCATGATTGGAGGTGAAGGTGTGGATGGTGCGTGGCAGTTGTTTGTGGCGGATTTGGGTCTGGGTGAGAGTGTGTGGAAGAAGAATGGGACGAGGTTGAGGAGGGGAGTGGAGTTTGAGGGAAGCTGGGTTGTAGGGATGAGGTTTCATACTGTTACTGATTGAGTGAGTGGAATGGACGTAGGAGGGGGAAGAAGAGGAGGAGCGATTTGAGATATTATTATCGGACAAAGGAGATGATGGAGGATTTTGCTTTCGTGAGCGCTTTAGCATGGCGTTATTTTCACTTTTTCTTATTAAAGTTTTTCTCTCATGTGCAAAAAGAGCATACAAACGAGACGTAAAGGGCAGGTGGGAAGGAGGGCTGGTTTAGGGTTTACTTCTTTGCTTCGATATCACCACACGAATGACATTGAATGGATGGAGCGAGGGGTAGACATGAGATTGTATGTTTATCGAGAAGAGAAGGACAGAGAATCAAAAATTAGCGAACCGTTTTTAAGAAATAGAACCTATTGCCAAGGTATCAATTGCACAATTGTTCAACAGTCCTTCCTTCTGTTTCCTTAGAGATGTCCTGAGACGTGAATCACATTTTTTTGGGTGGCTATAATTGTTTATAAACTCAACTACGTAGGTGCTCATTATTTGTAGGTATGACATCAGTGACGATGTTAAATAGATTTAACACTTCGACAGGACTGAGTACATAAAGCACAATGGGAAACAATGACAGATGATTCTGTAACCTCGGAGATGACCAACCTCATCTCATTTAGAATATATACGAGGAGTTTCATTCTGACCTATCCTGACCTATCCTGACCTATTAACACCTCCATTAAATGTTTTCGCTGGGTGACATCCCCAACCCGCCCTACCTATCCAATATACCACCTATATCACACAAACCCATCCGATATCATAACCTATGAACAAAGTCCCACCCACCAACAGATAACAAGAGAAAACAATACTTAAAATTCCAACTAGATCAGCCTAGACTATCAATGTGCACCGCATCAACTCGGCGGAGCAACGCCCCCAGCGGCAGCAACACGATCACTATGCACTCTCCTCAGTCTCACGCCATGCGCTCTCCCAAACAATCCCAAGGCAAGCGGCAACGGCACGACCACCATCGCAATCACACTCTGAAAAATAAGCGCCCTATACATATTCGCTGGCGGTCTGGTACTTCCATCATCTTGACTTCCATCCGTCTGTCCCGCCTCTCTCAACTCTCCAGAAATAATAATGAATATGCCACCAAGCAATTGACCGCCTGTCCAGCAAATCGTACTGGTAACCTCAGGCGAAACGGGGTGGGTGACTTCAATCACATACTCCAACGCCACAGGCATAAGCGAGAACGACGCCGCGCCCAACACAGCAAGTATGATATAAATCGCGATCTCGGACCTCGCCTGCGGCGCAAACGTAAACGCAAGATACGAGAGCGCAATGATGGGAACTTGCACTTTGATAGCCAGCAGATAGGATTTCGTACGATCGATGATCGGGGATGTGATTCCAGAGGCGATGAGACCGACGACGATGAGCAGGGCGCCGGCGATGCCGGCTTGCGTTTCGGTGTAGGAGTAGGGTTGAAGGAATTGGTTTATGAGGCTGGAGAAGGAGTTGAACAGGCTGACGTAGAAGACAAAGGGGATCATGATCATGAAGAATTCTGGGGAGTGGGAGAGGACGTGTAGGGAGGGAAGGATGTCTTCTTTGGGGGTATGGGCAGAGGCGGAGGCTGGTGTGGGGGGTTTGGCGGGGAGGAAGAAGGATGGGACTGAGGCGACAGTGGCCTGAGTTACGTTTTAGTAAAGGGGAAATCTAGAGATTGAGGATTTGGTAGGTACTTACGACAATAGCAACGATCAGAACAAGGAATGGAATGTCGCCAGAGTTCTTTGCTATCTCAGGCCCAACCAATTGCGCAACCGCACCACCAAAAGGATTGGCCAGACTCATGGCAGCAGTAGCAGCGACTCTACCTCTATTACTGAACCACAAATCCGAATATCTCGTCGGAGCAGCGAGGACGAATGGTTGAGCAAGACCAATCAAGATCTGGCCGAACATGAGAACACCGAAATTGCCATGAGATCCTGATCTCGTGCCTGCGTATCTGATCCAGTTGCCGACGAGAATCAAGACAGAAGCAATGATAATCGACATCTTTGGACCTCCACGGTGAAGTGTGAAGAGCACCAGTGGAGAGATGAGCACGAATGCAAAGAGGAAGCCTGTACTGAGCCAATTGATAGCCGTAGGACTGACTTTGTAGAACTCCGATGCTGTCGTTGAGCTCGCAGCGAATGTTAACCACTATACAAAATCGTCGGTCAGTCAGTTACTTCCACAATAGAAAGTAAAAATAATCCCACCCCATCCATCCACCCATCCATTCCGCCTCTCTGTATAAAAGTTATAAGAAAGGGGTAAAACTCACATCCCACGAAACGACAATATTCAACAAAATCAACTGCGCCAGACCAAACCACCTCCTTTTATAAACCTTATACTCAATGACCTCCCCTCTGGCAATCGAAGCCTCCGTATCTCTCGTATCTTCCGCTCCCAGAACACCACCTTCCAACAACCCATCGTCCGAGCGAACATCCAGCACATCGACCTGCGCGGCGCCATTTGGTCCATCACCAGTGGTGGTATCATTCATAGCCATGGTCTTGAGATCTCTCCCGTCACCATTATTATCCTCCCCTTTCTTCTTCAATCCGCGCATGCGGAGCGGTCTCATAATCGTCCAACCGGGGAGGGTTTCGCTCTTTTCATTAATCTCGATCTTCGCCGTCTCCTTCTTGTCCTTTATTTTCTCCTTCTCCTCGCTGATATTTGTGTTTGTATTTCCTCCTATTGTCGTCTCTGTAGCAGCACTATTCAAATTTCCATTGTTGTAATTGCTATGGTTGTTATTGGTGTTGTTGTTGTTATTGCTGCTTGTGTTGTCACTTCGGATGATCGCGTCGTCCGCCGAATTCTTTCGCGACGAAGAACATGTCTCTTTATCGTCCATATTTACGAGTCGTACTCACGACTGGCTTGGAGCGGTAACGTCAAGCGTGCCACTGCCACCCCGGAAAATTGTCAGATTCAGGGGAGACACACCCACTTGGCGGGGAGCGGGAAAGCTTATGCTCACTGTGAGATGTGAGAATGTACGTGAAAGTTAGCGCAACACCGCTGGATGTAAATTGTAATAGGTGAGCTCGTAAAACTGATGCGATGGCGGAGTAGAGGCAAGAGTGTATAAAAAGACGTGGGGAGGTTTCGTCTAGGAGGATTGAAATTGGTTGCTGCGGCACTGCAGAAGGAATCGCACCACGCTGGCAGCAAGCAGGAAGGGCACAGCAAAACACGAAGGATGCAAGCGAAGGATCAGAGAAAGAGGGGGCCTCTGTTGGATTTAATATTGAGAATTCTCACCGGAGGAGGAGGAGTCAAGGGGAATCTTGGATAATAACATGTCTCGTGAGGAGATGTCTGGAATGGGTTTGGAAGGGGTCCGGGGTTCGTGTTGGGGACTCGAGAGAGTGGTCTGCGGTGTCCAAATCCATCAACGGCATTCTCTGGTTACAGGGTTGCTATCGGGGAGAGATACTGGCACTCGGCTAAAGCAACCAAAAGTCGGGGTAGGCAAAGGGCAATTGGAGGTTGCTATCTCTGTGTTTGCTGAGTGTGAGTGGGAGTGGACTGCATTGCTCTGCAACTCCTCAAGACGGCAGCTGCTTGGTTGTTTTGCAGGTACAAAGTCAAGCTTGTGAGCTTGTGATGTCTCACTTCAACCGAGGTCTGCTGTCCAAATCCGCACATTATCGCAGTATCGCAGTATCTCAGTATCTCAGTATCACACCTCGCGTATCAGTACATGACATACCTTCCACCATATCAGTCTATCAGCACTTTATCACCGAGTTCGCCGAGATAAAGAAGTATCATCTATCCTTTTTCCCTATACTACATGCGTGCCGCAAAGAAAGACCTTCAAATGCGGAAGTACAAAAACAGTTTGATTGGGAGAGGTTTGTACAAGTCGTCTCCACCACCGTCGCCGCTGCCAGCAAAGACCCGTGTATCCGTCTTTTCATTCTCGTTCTCCTCTCATTGTAATCATGGGGGTTGAGTATAATCTATTTGAGAGTAGACCAGAGCTTGGGCGCAGCACATGCGGTTGCGCAGTGAGCAAGGTGGAAGACTGCGATTAATGTTAGACATGCAAGTGACTTGGGAATAGGCAAAGACTTACACTCTTCAACACAGTCCTCTCCTGGCATCTTGAGCTCTGAGTCGTCCTTAGCGTTGGTTACACGCTCGACGCACTCATCGAAATGGTGCTTTGCTGGGTGGCACTCCTTGGATTCCCGGCATTCTGGATATCGTCAGTACATTTTCAAGATTAATTCTCGCCCTGCGCATCCTTCACACAGACAATCGGTACATCGCCTGAACGATATTCCAGATTTCCTAAGTGGAACATCGGATAGAAGATCCAGGTCTTTAGACCCGACATCAGATGTGTATTGCTTGCGCGAATGTCCCCCAGAGTCCGTGGGAATGTTTCTGGAATAGCACTCACCCTCTTCGAACTTGTCCTTGGGGTCGACCATCTCCTCCTCCTCCTCTTCCTCCTCCTCTTCTTCCTCCTCATCTCCACCTTCTGCCTTGTCATCAGTGCTCTCCTCTTCTTCCTGCAGATCAATCATTGATTAGCAGACATTCCCACCTTTGCAATAACTCGTTCCATCGTCCCATCGTCCCATCCTCCTTCCGTACAACCGCAAACTCCGTTCCATCCCATCACACCCCATCGTATCCCAAGCACCACCATAAACCTTCCAACAGCTCAATCCCCTGAGCAGACCCATTTCCAGTCCAATCCATCCCACCGCAAGCAACAGGAAGCCAAACGTACCTTCTCCTCCTCCTCCTTAGGAGCCTCGGCTTCGACCGCACTCCATGGCGTGGCAGCCTCGTAAAGATCGCTCAAAACTTCAAAGAATCCCATTTTGACCAACGAATTAAATGCGAATCGCACGGAATGGTATGTCAATGGGTGGAGGGGGTGGCGTGAGATGGGAATGTGGATGTTGAGGTCAAAAGATCTCCCGTGGATGAGATGATGAGCGAAATTCGAAAGCTCCTAATTGACGTGCCTTGATTGGCTGGCTTAGATAATCGAGTCATGTGACATTCCAGATCCCTTGATCTTCCGAAGATATTTATCTTGGATTCCCAAGTCAATGGGAATTTTATTCACAGGATCTTGTGATGGGAGGTCGGTTGTATTCATTTTGTAAGTCTCTAATGTGTTGTGGTCATCTTATCATTCCAGTTTTCCTGGTTGCTTTTTGTCATGTGGGGATTTGTCTGCCCCGTGGCCCTTAAACACCGCTCGCTGAAATGCCCTCAGAATAGTGAAGCTAAACGGTAGAAAGCTAACGCCTTTGGAATCATATGCCAGGCTCAAGAAAATCCACCATGGCCCGGTTGGCCAGCTTCATAAACACATCCCTTAACGAAACGGGAGCCGATACAATCGTCCGCTTGGTCTCGCAAACAAACTCTTCTTAATCATTGCTGTCTCGCAGCATCTCTCAGTCTTTCCTCTAACGCATCAGGACTCACTGTCTGTGCCTGTGCTTCATCATACCCAGGTGGAAGTTCACCTGGTCCAATGGCTGGCGGCGGGGGTGGGTTGTCATCCGCATTGGACGATGCTCCAACATTATTCCTCGATGGCCTGACTGGCACTGGGCTCACAATCGTGGGTCCATCCTGAGGCTCATTGACCTCCCTCGCCGCTTCATATGCTGGCAATTGCTCCAGATCTACATCCGCTGTTCCTCGTCCGGTCTCTCTTGCCACGGATTGCGCGTGATGTAGCCTCTCCTTAATCTGCTCAAACACCGTGTGGAAATCGAAAGCTCCACCTTCACGGAACGTTAACTTCAACTCTACGAGTTGATGTTGTGTTGGGATGCCGCCCCCATCCACGGGTTTACATGTTGCTGTCCAGTAGTTGGCACCGAAGAATGGTGCTCGAACATAGGTGTCTTGGAGATTTAAGATGGGTGCCGAGAATGACTGCAGTTCGGGCGTGGGTGCTGTAGGAAGGTAGACCACCTATTATAGTTGTTAGAAGGAGTCTATCAACGATGAAGGAAGCTTGACGCACTCTCTGGTTTGTAATATACACAACGCCTCCATCGCACTTTGTCGCGAAAGGCTGCGTTCCTGGGAAAGAATTCTGCGAGTTGATCTCGAGGCTGGTTCGGAGGGGTGACTTGTGCAGTATTCGTTCATGTGGTAGTTCAACAAAGCCTTCTCTCTGCGGCGTTGTCATCACCCAGCTAGAAGACGACGAAGGTTGTTTTAGCCTCGAATTTTGGGTCGACTGGATAGCATATGCATGTTGTTCTTGATGGTATTGATACATAGTGGAGGATAGATAGGTAGGAGGGGAGTGGAAGAGGAGCACGCAAGTCTGGGGAAGGGTGGGAGGCGGACCTAGACTGCGAGAAAGAAAAGCTGCCCAGGAAAGGACTACTCACTTTATTGACATCTTGAAGTATCTGCGTCTGCCCTGTCCGGCAGATGTGGGTGATGAAGCCCAAGGAAGCTATGCAGGCGAGTGGGGTGTGAAGAGAAAGCGTTGCTTCCGCGGTATCCCTTTGCAGGTAAGAGATGGATTTGCAAGAGACGCCTGCGCTGCGGGATGGGATGCGGGATGGGGAGAAGTGCGGCGAGGTAGCGTTCTTCGGGAGCAGGAATGAGTAAGTGGCTACTTATCCGGATGTGCTCGAGTTGTTGTTTGGGCGGTGGTGGTGGTGGTGGAGGGGGAGGTCTAAAAGCCAGGCAAGCAGCTTGGGTGATGGTGTTTGGATGCAGTTGGATGGAGCTTGACAAGAATGGCGGGGGGGCGACGGCGACTGGACATGGGTGGTCCCGATGTGAAGGGAACGAACCGGCCTCGTTCGTTTCTTACCCTCCCCTTTCAACCATTCATAGTGACAGGACCAAGGGAACACGCAAAGGAGACTCCGATTATTAGATGCTCCAGTAATGGTGCATTATGCATCGTATTAAGCTTTGAATCGAAGCTTGCGAGTGCTCGATAGCGGATGTCTTAGAGAGAGAGAGAGAGAGAGAGAGAGAGAGCGCTTCTGGCAGCTAATACCGTACTGGCCTTTCCATCCGCCTGAACAACCAGCAACACCAGCAACACCAGCAACACCAGCAACACACAAGAAGCGAAGACAGCGGGAAGAATAAGCGGGAGAAGGTTCCTTCCAATGGCTCCCACTGCCAGCATCAGCTCGTACAGTGGTACTGTACCAGCACTCTCCAGCATCCTGTCACAGAGCAGCTTGGGCCTGCGAGGTGCAAGGTGCGTGAGATGCACGTCACGAACTAGTAGCATCCATGGTAGAGCGGCCACACTCCCTTCTATCTGCACTTTCTAGAAGCCTTCAGCCGAGAGTGTGATACTGTACTGTGCAGAGCTGCCCGTCGATTCGCCCAGATCTCTGTGCAACGTTCGGTGGTATCAGCATGCAGCACCAGAGAATCTGTGTTATACCATGCTTCTTCCATCTCTTCGTGGCAAGGTCCAGTTCGCATCACCACCATCTTTGGCGGTTCCTCGTCCTCGCTAAGAAGCTTGGAGATGTTGTCTCGGCCACTCATGCACGCCTCACGCTCCGACGGCGTCGAAAGAAAATCCACAACCACCGAGAAGCGGGAAACTGGCTGCATGCTTGGATGATTGTTGCAGGGCGATTGATAGAGAACTCACTGCAAGAACGATTAACCGGGAGAAGACTGCGCGATGGAAGTGACACGGGAGAATGTGGCCCGGATCGCGTTACTGTTGCCCTTGTTGTCTTTGTTGTCGTTCAAAGGTGCGAAGCCGAAGCGAGTCGAATCTTGGGTGCGAAATAGGTATGTGCCAAGGCTATCGGAAGCTATGCTGTAATGGGCAGAAGAGAAGGGAAGACTACGGCAACGGCCCGCGAGTGATCACCCAACCTGTATATCTGATTCACAATTTCACGGTCGGTACAAGACAAACTTCTCAACTCCGGTGATTTCTACTCCTGCTCGCACACTTCGCAACTTGTACAAGATTTGAGGATACAAGATTCGAGCTCCTCAAATCTATCCGTCATCACGCACACAGATCCGAACCATGGCTTCCACCACCGCAACCTCCTCTCAGCTTGAAGCACTCCGAAAGGCTAATGCCTGTGACATAGCAGATGCTCTCCTCAAGCTCAAGGTTCCAAATGCAGGTTTCATCCCAGACTTGCAATTACATACGCCGGCACCGGAGTTGGTCACCATCGCACCTGCTTCAACGGTTATCTTTGCTGCAAAGGATGGAGCAAGCACTTCACCACTACCAGAAGCCAACATCCCAGGGGGCAAACACTGGGTCGATCTCACGGAACCCGGTTCCATTGTGGTGATGGCCCAACCAGAAGGCCAGAAGTGCGCTGTACTGGGTGGTATCATGGCTCTCAGGATGAAAGTGCTCAATGCCAAGGGCATCGTTGTCCATGGAAGGGTCAGGGACTTGGTGGAGTTGAAGGAGACTGGTCTTCCAGTGAGTGGTTCGCTGCAATGCCTCTTCCTGAGATACCCGACTCTCGTCGAGCCCTCCCGAGCACTCGCTGATTCTTTGCTACCCAGATATGGGCAAAAGGAACGTCAATCGTAGGCGCAGGTGCGGAGGCCAAACCTCATGCTGTTCAGGTCTCCTTGGAGATCAATGGCACCATTATCAATCCCGGAGACTTGGTCTTCAGTGATGCCGCCAATGGAGTCGTTGTGATTCCACAGGATCGACTTGCAGAAGTCGTATTGCTCTTGCCCACACTAGTAGAAGCAGACGATCGCGTAAAAATGGACGTCAGTCAAGGCATGACTGTCCAGCGAGCTTTCAAGAAGCATCGTGGTTAACAAGGCAGTTCTTACCCGTCCGTATCATGATGGTCCGTACCAGCCTCTTGACGCCTCCAAGCCACTAACTCGGACGTTATTCTCCAGGATAATATCTCCGAGCGCTGGGATTGTCTCAAGAAGCCATGTTCGTGTGCGACTCCCGGGAATTCAGCAATACTCCGAGTACTAACGGGATTCGCCCATCATGGCGTTTCCAAAATCATTCATATCTCACAACCAGTACGAAAGTACACATACTTGAATACATGAAGCTGCCTATGATTACTGAGATCCACCCTGGAAGGCCAATCTTGTCGCTGCAACGGCCGGCCATTCATTCAACACACTCTTTTGCCGCAGCTCAACAAGCCGTGGATCCGCTTGCAAAGACAGGTTCAGACATGAGGGTACGATCGTTGTTCCAGACCAAGTAAATTCTGCACGAGGTCATGGCATGAGGTATACTTTCGTCTTGATGGCAATCAACAAGAACCCCGCCCGCAGCTGGATTCGTCGGCCGGGATTCTGCA
>JBAMDN010000228.1:0-37614 GCA_037074945.1 Tetracladium marchalianum
TGAAGGGAATTCCACTGTCTGGTGAGATGGACGGCATTTTTCTGCTGTTCAGCTACGCTGCTCGGTGGGATGGGCACTGGACGTTGGGTTTGCCAACCGGGCAGAAGACTCGGATCAACAAGCTTAGGGATAATCAGGCGAAATTTGGGAGGTGGACTAGTCAAATTCTCCGCTTGTATGGATGACTTCATCAATTTTTGGAAGTGGGAGTAAAGGATGTCGAGTTGGGAAACGACTGCGATCACTGCCAGATCAACAGATCTGCTACCGATCTGTTGCTCTAGGCCCGCGAAGTGGTAGACGTCCCAGAAACCAATAGACATGGCAAATATGATTTCTCGTTGGTCGTGGATGGGCGGAGGAAGGGAGATGAAAGACTCGATTTGAGTAGTGAGGTCGGGCAGGGTCAAGTTTGCTCTCTCAGCAAGTATGAGACTTGGGTCGAGGACGGCGCGTTCCTGTACTTTATTCGAGGCGACAACTCCTGTTGGTAGCTCGGGGAATTTGGAACTCAACGGTTGTGACCTTGAAAAGTTAATGTTAGAAGTGCAGTTCAGCTGTATTACACTTGTCAGTAGGGAAATCTAAAAGTGACTAAGGAATGAAAAGGGTAATAGGAAATTTGATGGGATGATATTCAAGATCCGTACCTCAGCGCACAAAATATCTGGCCAATTCTTTCCCTTGCCTTCCTGGCCCTTTTCAATCTTGTTATCAACCCAAGAATCCCCAAAGACTACTAGGCGAACCCCATCGGAAAATTCATTTTCGGATTTAAATCCCCATTCCCAAAGATCCTGCCCTAACCTGGGAATATTCGTCAAGTGTGTTGTAAGTTCTGGGTATCGAAGGAGGGTGATGACGGTTATCAAAGAGGATATTGAAAGTAGTACTGGGACCGCGAGGCGTCGTCGTATGGTAAGCATTTTGGGGATACCCTGATCTGGCAAGCACGAGAAAACGAGAACAGAAAAGATCGAGGGATTGAATAAATGGGTAGGACAAGGCCACAAAGTAGCCTCGCGATATTCGCGACGACGGCACAGCAACTTGGCAATCCAGTCGAAAGTACAGCCAAGAAGGGATGGCTGATGCTAAGACGGGAGACGAACAGATAGATGACGCCGTCTTTTATTACTCGAGCGATGCGGAAGGGACCAAAGACAGAAAAGGCGAGAATTGAAGAGAGAGAGAGTGTGTGGGTGTGAACATGAATTGACAAGAAAAGAGAGTGACCGAGAGCAAAAGACGAAGGAAGCAAGTTGAATGTAAGGAGGAGATGAAGACCGTCCATCACCCACAAGCGCGTCGTCGTCAGCGAAGCCGTTCTGTGGAGATTTCATGCGGGACGTTGGACGTTGGACGTTGGACCTCCAGAGCCTTTGCACTACTTGGACTCCCGTGAGTCGTGACGCTCATTTTTAAACTTGAAATTGCACAACTTTCTCCATCTTTTCGGACTGACTGCGGCCGGAACGTACGTTTTTGAGGCCACTTGGCTGCGGTCAAAGTTGATCTTCCTATTCATGAAGATTCGAGGGTTTGCTTGTCTGCTCATTCTGCGACGGCAAGACGAGGAGGGGAGACTCGCAAGGTTTGAAGTGGACGGCGCGCTACAGCACCCCAAACTGGAACATCGCGTGTGAAGAAAAGCGAAGGAAGACCTAAGAAGACAAAGAAGTGGCGAGCACGCATCGATAGTTTTGAACTAGGGGTGACGGGGATTGCGTGAAGAGCTTCAAAGTTTTCTGGTGGATTTCAGGATATCTCACGCATGTTCGCAGATTCCCAAGTTGTGTTCTGTATAGGTGATGTGAGGAAGAGCAAGGGGAAGAAGAAGTTGTTTCGGCTCTTCGGAATAAAAGAAGCGGAGGACGCTGTGGCCGGGACCAGACAAGAAATCTGCCCTGGTACTGCGATGCGAGCTGTATGAACATCAGTTGATCTGGATTGGGTGCCACATCCAATATCATCTCAACTATTTCTATTCTACCTCGAAATATACTCCGCAGGCAGATGCACCGAGTCAACTAATAGTTTCGTACAATATGAATTTTGATTCCTCTATGTACCTCGATAGGCAGGTACCCAATGTCTCTCCTTTGACATTGACGCATAAACCTGGCAATATAACCAACAGATCATAATAAGCAAAAGCAACTCCATCCCATGCAACAACGCCGATGTGCAGCAATTCCATCTTTTTCTCTACCGCTTTTTAGAAAATACACCGGTCGTTCTCTGCAGTTTTCGCGAAGGTCCGGCATCCTCACTTTCCTCGTCTTCGCCCTGGGTATCCTGATCATCATGATCAACCTCGTCTTCGTCTTCATCGGTCTCCTCTGCTTCTTCGTCCAGGAAGTTCTCCTCGTCACTGCTCTCTTCTTCATCAGAATCTGCAATCACTCCGTTGGTGTTGGGCATGTCTTCTGAAACCTCACTGTCGTATTCCGAGATGTTGACCAGGTCCCCATTTCCAGCAAGCGTCCTTGGCTTCGCGGCCTCTGCAGCCTCGTCTTCGCTCTCGTCCTCAACGTAAATTACATCTTCGTCATTCTCATTCTCATCGGCACGTCGGCGTTGGTTCTGCATGCTTCTGCGTAGCTCCGTTTGTGCCTCCAGCATATCCAGCTTTCCCTTCAATGACAATAAACTTGGTAGACTCTTAGCTCTCTCATCAATGACTCTGTTCAACGCTGCAAGCTTCTTCATTAAATCCCGTTGTGTTGCCAAGTATCCACCATGAGTAACCAAAGACCATTGAACCCAAACCATCAAGCTTCCTGCTCGGCCAGGCCGTTTGTGCAATCGCTCGGCTAGCTTCTGTAGTAGTACACCTGCGAGGGGAGAATCGAGTCTTTGGATGGTAGCGCGAATCGTGTTGACATCGGTTGTGTGAAGGCAGGATTCCAGTAAAGAGACATCATTTGAGCGCAGGGCTTGTGTGAGGACTGTTCCGAGCGAGGCGCCGGACGGTGGTTGCGCTTTGGTGGAGAGGAAGGTCAAGGTGCGAGACTCGGGTTCGTCAAAGGCAGCAGCAACATCTACCACCTCGTTGGAGGCATTCGCTCGCACCAAGTCTCCAAACGATGGCTCTGCGGTCTCCTCTCCCAGCACAGCAGGTTCCTGTTCCAGATCCTCCATTAACACATCCCCAGTGGCCTCGTCGGCACTCTCTTCGTCTGAATCGCCATCCTCGCCCTCGCTGCTACTCGCATCGCTGGAAATGGAGACGACTTCCTGTTGTCTGGCTAAATTCCTTTTTGCTGCATTACCACCGCCTGATACCACCACCTTCGATTCGTCCAAATTGGACCTGTCGACAAACTTTGCGCTCTGCTTAACAGCGGGCTGGACCAATTTGGTGGGGAGCTTTCGTTTTGGGGTTTTGGTCGGCATTGTGATTGAAATGTTCCTGAGGAATGGGTGGGTATGCTAGCACTGGAGTAGCTCCTAATGGAACGATACAAGTCGAATTCTAGTCTTGTTGTAATTAAGGGAGGTGCCGAAAGCGTGAAGAGGGTTGTAGTCTATTCGTGCTCCAGCTTCAACTTTCTCACAGCAAGCAGCTTGAACTTTTTTTTTTTGGCCATCTGGTTCGCCCATGTGCTTGTTAGTCAGCCTGTTGACGGGGCTCAGTCGCCGCTTTTGGTAGGAGGTGGGCACAAGAAAGCGGGTGCGCGGATATCGAGGTGGCGCTACTTTGTGGCTGTCAAGCTGTGAAGCTGGATCACACTAGGCTGATATTAGGCCGAAACGCGCTGGCTTGAGCAGCCACCTGAGTATATATAGTAGCGGTCATATTTCGACTCTAGGCTCTTATTGGCCGCACTGACCATGCAGCTCGTGCTGCTTTCAGGCTCGGAGACCAGGATCAACATGATTTGAAGGTTATGACTGGCTACCTAGGACTGGGATGCGTGCACTAGCGCAGAGGATTGAGAGTGGGATTTATTTATCATACCGGTTGTTCCTTCCTCTCCGGTTTCCAAATTCCCTTCTCGCGCAGTTGTCAGTCTGTTCAAGCACAACACAGCGGACTTTGCGATCGGCCTCTCATTCGTCAGTTCCCCCCTGCCGCCGTTTGTCAGCAACTTTCGAGATTCCGATATACACTTTTGACTCCTTCACACATTTCAACTATCTCGGGAGCGAGATAGGTATTCATGTGGAATAATAAACTTTCCATCAACTTGTTTCCATCAACATCAACGCCACCACTTGACGTCTGAAATCAGTCAAGATATCGCGTTGCGAAACGACCACCACAGCAGCAGCAGCAGCAGCACCACCACCACCACACAACCAGCCAACCCATCCCCAACCACCACCAATCTAAACTGCTTCTACTTCAACTTCTTCAGCCAACTACTTTTTCGTGGTGGGTGTTGGGGCTGTAGTTTGTGGGCTTTGGTAGTTTGGCTGGTGGGTCGGTGATTGATTGATTGATCGATTGATTGTTAGTTGTTGATTAATTGGCAGTCGTTTCGAATTCCGTGTTCTCCGATTCGCGATATTTCTTGAGAGGTCACTTTCGCTAGTGCACCTTGTCTCATCGCATCACTTCACTCCGTCGCCTCATCGAAAGTTGAAGCAACGAAAAGAGATAAGGAACGAGGAAGAATCGATTCATCGCAACATCCAATAAACAACAACAACAACACGTTCTCATCAATCTTACTCCCTTCGCAAACGCCGGTCTCTCCACTCATTTGCGCGCAGCCTGATTGCCCACTTCACTGCCGAGTACATCTCAAGATCGCCGCATCACTGTTGGCTACGCGATTGCGACCAATCGTGCAAGGCTGCATTCACAACTTGCGCAAGGCTGAACCTCAACTTCCCATCTCATCCTTCACCTCAATCGTCACTTCATCTTCACTTCAACATCGCCATAGCTGTCGCATCACTGAAGTCTGGAAGTTTTGAAGCTGTGTAGGTCACTATTGCTCCCCGACGCGTCACGTCCCTTCCCTCTCAACGCTCTTAGCTTTGACAGCTTGACACGCCTTTGCGCCCTTCAAATATTCACTCAAGGCTGGTAAGATTGCCACGTCGCATCGCACCGCAGCGCATTCCTTGCTATCGCTTCGGCGAATCGTTCTTTTGGTTGTCAAAAGTTCTCGTAGATGGCCGTGATGACCTCCGACGGCCTCACAGTTGAGCAGAAGACCCTGCCCGTTCCATCATCTTCTTCTGACGAGATGGCTTTGGATTTAGAAATCAACGGGTGAGTCTCCTCTTCCCTATTGCACTCCTTGTCGCACTCTCTGTAGAAAATGTTAATACTTATTCATGAATCCATTCTTACAGCACATCGCATCGCGATGGAATTGCCGGTGATATTGTTCCCAGAAATGCCGAACCCACCATCTCCAAATCCGTCGTATCCTCCCCATCGTCACCTTCAAATGTGAATGACACAGCCTCCGACAACCCTACTGTGAATGGTGCGCTAAACAATGCCGCCTTTGCCTCAAATATCTCGGTGCCTACAGCCAGCCTGGATCAATCTCCCGTCGACTCTTCTCCTCAACTGCCCGACACCTTTACCACCACCACAACAGACGAAGAGCAGACAAAGACCCAGGCCGAATCAAACCTGGACGATTTGTCGGCCATCTTATCTCCTGCCGATGCTGCGATCGTGACAGCCGTTGCAGATACCGCCGTAGTCTCATCACTTCCTCCAGCCGTGGACGCCCCAGAGTCTGCCCTTCGGGATTCCACTGCTGACCTCCCAACTGAGTCTGCGATGGATACACCTTCATCGCCTAGCACCTCAGACGTGCCTGCAGCTGATCATGCCTCGATCTCCAACCCCCTCCCTGCCGAGTCAGCTCCCACCTCGGAACAAGCAGAGAAACTGTCAAACCTTGACCTAAACTCGGGCGCCGATGCCACCGCGGCTGAGCAGATCATATTACAAGTCAACGCAGTACAAGCCTCATCTGTTGAAGACAAACCCAGTGAAGCTTCCGCAGACGCGATCATGCACATTGAACAAGGCGAGCCAGAGCAGAACACAAGCACATCTCTCGACACTACAGCGTCGCTGAGTCAAGACGTTGACATGATGGATGTACCACAACATGTTACGTCGAAGGTGCGAGAGCGCGAGGATGATGACGACAACGATGATGAGCGATCTGCGAAGCGCACGAAATTTGGAGTGAACACATCTGCAAGTGTGGCTACCACAAACGGCGTATCCTCCGACCGCAACGGTGAATCTGCGAAAGTCAAATCTGAGCTCAGCCAATCTACCGGCCGTCCGATCACAAGATTCGTTGAGAAGGAAGTCATCAAGCATCTTAAGAATGCGGCGCGTACGGCAGATGGCAAGCATTTCAAGGAATCCGTTGCTGTACTCTGGCCCGCGTTTGCAGTCTCGTATGCAGAAAAAATTGCAAACCCCATCGACTTCGCCATCATGGAACAGAAGATTCGAACAAATGCGTATCCTTCCTTGAATGAACTCAAAGACGATCTACTGTTACTTCGCAGCAATGCAGTTACATTCAATGGTGTTGATAACCTCATCACACAGTCGGCAGTAAAGGCAACTCAAGCTGTACTGGAAAAGATCAACGCCATCCCTCCCGACCCAGCACCAGTTGCGAAGCCCCAAAAGAAGGCGAAGGCGCCTACTCCTATCGGCGATATGGCTCCAAAGGTCTCTCAAGCCCGTAGGCAATCGAGAGGAGGAGGAACTGCCGACGCCACACCCGCGCAAACCTTTGCTCTTGACCCACACTCAAACACTCCACTCATTCGACGAGACTCTACCAAGGGTGATGGCCGACCAAAGCGAGAGATCCACCCGCCAAAGAACAAGGACCTTTCGTATGCCAGACCCAAGAGCAAGAAGTTTGCTACGGAATTGAGGTGGTGCGAAGAAGTATTAACGGAGATCCGCAAGCCCAAGTACAACGAGTTCGTCTTTCCTTTCGTCCTGCCAGTCGACCCGGTCGCTCAAAGTATTCCAACATACTTCAACGTAATAAAAACCCCCATGGATCTATCGAAGGTCTCGGAGAATCTCCACGCTGGTAATTATGCCACTTCGAAGGATTTTGAGAAAGATATGTATCAAATATTCAATAATTGCTTCAAGTTCAATCCCCCAGGAAACATTGTTCATGAATTGGGTAGACGTTTCGAGGCTCTGTGGAAGGATCAGCTGGCCAAGAAAGCAAGATGGGTGAGTGAGCATGCTCCTGCTGCTGCAAGCGTCTCTCCCAATCTTGATTCAGAAGACGAAGAAGAGAGCGACAACGAGCCTGCACCACCTGCACAGGTTCCCGTGACGTCCGACGCAAGCTCTGCTGCAACTAAACGACTTGTTGAGGAACAAGAAAAGTTGATTGCACTCATCTCCACCCCAAACACTGATCCAAGCATCATTGAGATGCAACGCGCGATGATCAAGGTTGTCAAGGACCAGATTGAGAAAGAAACAGCGGCTGCTACTGCTCTTGCGTCCCAAAATGCGAAGAAGTCAAAGAAGTCAAAGGTTCCCTCGAAACAAAACGCATCCGGTCAGAAGCAAAGCCAAAAGAAGGCCAGCATGATCAAGAAACCAATCCCCCAAAAGTCGGCCTCAAAGAAAGACCGATACATGGGAACGATGGAAAAGGAGGTCATCTCAGCTGGAATTGCCACCCTGCCCGATGCCGTCTCTGCTCAGGTCCTGAAGTTGATCCAAGATGGACAGCCAGATATTGATGTAAGTCACCAAGTTTAGCTTTAACATTAAATATTGC
This sequence comes from Tetracladium marchalianum, assembly GCA_037074945.1. Lineage (NCBI taxonomy): Eukaryota > Fungi > Ascomycota > Leotiomycetes > Helotiales > Tetracladium > Tetracladium marchalianum. The sequence continues at coordinate 7,767 of JBAMDN010000228.1, forward strand.
TAACAGCCATGATATAGGAAGGAGATGATGGCACAGTTGAGCTTGATATTGATGCAATTCCCCTCAGCACTCTCTGGAAAATCTACGACTTGATTAAGACACACACCCCTGAGGTCGAACGTAGCCTTCGACAACAATTCCAAGAGAGAGAAGCTCCTCGGGCCTCGACCAAGCAAGCACCAAAGAAGAAGAACAAGCCCATGAACAAGTATGAACAAGACCGAAAGATTGCTCATCTTCAGAACCAGATGGAGACCTTCGAACGAGGAAACTCTGGCTCGCAAGAACCTATCCCAAGTAAGATCATTGACGAAGGCTTTGCTTCAAAGGCTGACCCAATTGTAGCTGTTGAGGACCATGGAAATGAATCGAGTGGTGATGAAGATTCTGACTCGGAAGAGGAATGAAGCAGCCCACAAGCTCATGGGATGCACCGACACGATTTTTTTTTCCGATTGTAAAATACCCTTCTTTCAGCACTGTACATTACGCACCACCCTTTCCGACCTTACACATCTCCCTGAGGAAACTTTCATCAAAATTCTCCCTCTTTACGGCCCGGTGTTTCTTGCTTTCAATGGCTTGATACCTCCGGGCGACATGGGCCTACCTATACAGGTTCATTCATTAATCACGATAGATGCACGAGATGTGATTCGCTTCGTTTCGAATCACACCTTTCGCAACCACGAGTTGAAAAATCTGCAATGTCTTAGGAAATGGAGCAAGATCGAGCCACGCCAGATTTTTCATCTCTTTTACAAACTAACCACTCCATGTCATTTTGTTTCCTCTTCTTCTCTTTGATGACCAGCCAAATTCCATCACTCCCCTGCGGAAAGAGAGAAGGGGTAGCGGAATTACAATGATCGATGGAGTGGATTGAATAATTGAGCCAGCAGGAACGAAGAAGCCAGCGATCATCAAAAACAAATGTTTCTCGTGTATGATTACAAACCGCACAAAAAATTGGTGGAGATGGTATTTGCACCGAGAGAGGAAGGAAAAAGAAGAGATGAATGAAAACAGCCCAAGAAAGAAAAAGAATTTGCGATGATATTACTCAATTCGCTATTTTAGTTGAATTGCCCTGCCTAAACAGCACAATTTGAGGGGAGGAAATGAAAGATGGGCGAGTGAGGGTGGGAGGACAGGGGCTTCTTTTGCAAATGCAAAAGGAGGTTGCTCTTCTTTTTTCCCCTTCTCTGTTCGTTAGGGAGGGGCAGGCTTTTAATGGCAATCAGAACTACATCAAGAAAATATATATGGCAAAAAAACTTGAATTGCAACTCTTTTGTATGTTTGTGCTCGTGAAGTTTGTCCAAGATACTTACTTGCTTGACGTGATATCAATCCATTATCATTCATATCGTTACAAGACTTATGTACCTTATATTTCTCCTGTTTCAATCCACGTGATTTAGGCAGGCTTAGTTTGACTTCAGCCCTTCCTGCCAGGCTGGGTAAGCTTAGCTCTTGAAGCATAATCATTGTGATTTTATGTCATATGGTAATGATCATCCTGACTTCTTCTCCTCGGCCTTGGAAGTTTCTTGGGCAATACACCAGGTGTTGCACAATTCTTTCTGTCACCATGCCCGTACCATCGACATCAAATACCGGTCGAATACCTAACAAACGGCCATACCGCAAATCAACCAAGGTAACTAGGCCAATATGAATTATTGGTCACAGTAATCCGGAGCCAAGCTAATCTTTATAGGGCTGTACGTCTTGCAAGACTCGAAGGGTCAAATGTGATGAAGCCAGGCCTGTTTGCCAGCCATGTCGAAAACGATTCACCAATGTGGATGCTTGCATTTATGAGACAAAAAGTTCGGTCTCTTCAACAAGAACCACAGAGTCCACAATACTAGATCCCCGCCAAAATACTTCTCAGCCACTACAATATGCACTCTCGGTACCTCCAACAGGATCCAGCGGTTCGAATTTGCTCGAGTTGCGTTTATTGTACCACTACACGTATGTTCTGCGGCCAACCTGATGTCGGTGACATTTCATCCAAGTTCAATGCTTGCAATGATTTCTCCAAGTTTTCAATCACTTATGAATACCCACTTCTTCCCGCCGATAGTTACAAATGAACATCTAATAAACAATCTTGTTCTAGACAAACGACTTGTTCGCTATCATCTCCTATTCGGTCAGCTCCCTTGCCCTGGGATAGTGTCTGGGACTTTGATATTCCTCTGATAGCGTTTTCATCTGACGTTGTTCTCAATGCTCTTTTCGCAATATCAGCACTTGATCTTTCGTCTCGCAATCCCGAAGACAAAACGACAGCTCTCGCATCCAAGTTATACCTCGACAGAGCGGTGTCCAAGCATCGACTTGCGCTTTCAAACATCAATTCTGAAAATGCCGTCCCACTACTAATTGCCGCCGTCCTCCTGGCACATTATACGTGGCTTGCATCTCACGCTGTCCCGGTAGAGCAACCGTACCTTGTGGAACGCCAAACTTTCGACATGTGTGAGGGAATTATAGCTCTTACAGAGGAAATTCCCGTCTTGCAAAAATACAAGCACCCACGCATGGTGTCTGTCCTTCATCCTCCCTTGATCACTCGGCATTCGGAGTTCATGGTTGGCGCAATGGACGATATCAAGCGCTTCATGGAGAAGATCAGCAACGAAAAGTTGGATACGGTGGATTTGGATGTTTATCGTCGTGCTGCGATGGAGCTCATTGAGATATATTACTTGGTTACTGACGGCACCACACCGGTGGCCAAGATCGAGCAAGCGATAATCACGATTCTTCACGGAGGTATGTATCTCTCGGCCGCAGTACTAAAGAAGGGTTAAATTGTGAAGTATTTTAACACTGAATCTTCACCCATTAGTCCCAAGACGATTTGTCGAATTGCTTGATCGTTATGATATAATTGCACTAGCTCTTTGGATTCGAAGTCTAGTCGTTTTGGAACTTTTTGGCCCGATTTCGGGATCGTGGTGGATTCAAGGTTCTGGTTGTTGTAAGGTCGCTCAACGGGCAATGCTTGGAATCCAAGGGCTGATGCCCGCTGATATGTTGTGGGCTATGGAATGGCCACGGAAGATAATTTCAGGGGAGATCACCTTGGATCCTGGCATAAAAGATTTTCCTCGCTAAGATTTGGGGAGAAGGAGGAATGACATGAGAGAGGTCTCTTCTACCACGCCTTCCGAGGGCTTTGAACGCCTTTGATGTTGAATCAAGTTTCGGGACTGAGGGAAAGTTTGACAGAGCAGATATATGTTCCAACTTCTGGGGAATCAATACCAAGTCTCGAACAGTAAGCCCTTTACCGTGAACAAGTTAGCCAACCGACCAGACTCCATGCACGGCGAACAATTTGGCCTACGCCGATTTGGCCAATTCGTCTGTCCATTCCTGGGAAAGATGTCGAATTTAAATTAATCTTCCGGAAGAAGGGATCGGATAAGGACTCGGTCCATCACGAAAGATTCGAACAATATTGGGCAAGCTGGTGGAAATGCCACCGGTACCTTTGGTGGCCTCGACTAAGATGGACCAATTCTATGTGGCCTAAAGTCAAAGGATGCAGCCAGACTCCGGACTTGTGGGAAAGATTTAGAGATAAACAGAGTCCACCTGTTGCAGGAAGTACAACAAACGCTTATTTGACATCCCCAAGCGAGAAAACGTCCAATTTGAGGTGTTCTGGCACAATAAGCGGAAACGAGGAGATCAAGCAAGTATTTGGGTTTGCTAGTGAGGAGATCATCCATTCCCCGCTTCAGGAGCAAGAATATTATATTGTGTATCATCTTCGCAACAAAATATTTCACCAGTATCGATAGTCATTGATTTGCACTGGCGTTCTCAGATAATACCTAAGTATGTTCATTTTGATATGGTTAAATGGATATCTTACTTGACAGTAGTATTCGTGTTCTCATTCTGCTTTAGTAACAGTCGTCAACCTCACGCCTTGACAATCCCATACTTCTCATAGGGAAAATCCTCCAAACTCACATACTGCTCTCCCCATCCATCACCTACCTTACCGCCCAACTTTGCTCCCTCTACATCTCCCTCCTCCAAACCTGCCAAAATATCCGCCTCCTTTCCAACCAACAATTTTGCCAACCCTTCATGCGGCACCCAGACCACTCTCATTTTCGCTCGTCTCCCCGCCACGACCCCTGGAATCCCGTCCTCAAACACCAAACACTCCTCCGGCTCGATCTTCCTCTCCCCCTCAGCCAATCCCTCATTAATAGCCCTCAAAGCAACCTGATAAATATCCGGCGACGGCTTCCCTCTCCCCTTAGGAATTCTCATATCATCACCCAAAACCCTCCTCTCCCCCTCAAAGACATCAAACAAATCCCCCAAATGACTCGTCTTGATCTCAAAATGGGCTTTATTACTACTCGTCGCCAGGGCAATCGGGATATCCCTCTCCTTCAACCCTTTCAAAAGCTCAGGGACGCCTGGTAGCGGGGCAGCTTTGGTGAATTCGATTTCTTGGATGGCGTGTAGTTTGGTGGTGTATTCAGCTGGTGTGATGTGTGGGATATTGGCCCAGGCGAGGAGGAGCTGGATGGCTTCGGAGGCGGGTCGGCCTTGCAGTTTGGATTTGATGGTCCAGTTCATGGGGCCCGCGTTATAGGTTGAGAGGAGGATGTTGTGGCAGCGGGTATAGATGTCTTCGGTGTTGATGAGGAGGCCGTCCATGTCGAAGAGACAGGCACGGACGGGGGGAAGCTATGGTTGTTAGCTATCTGGTGGTGATAAAGATGGGGTGCGGGGGAGGGATTAACGTACTCAGTTCTTGCGGTTGTCATTCTGTCGGATTTATTGTGAAGATTGGAATGAAAATTGTTATAGTGAATTGACTGAAAATCTCAATTGGGGAAATGTGATTTGTGAAGGTTGGTTTTTTTCTGTGAAGTAAGTGAGAAAGCAGTAGTACTGAGATCAAAGATAATAAAGTCAAGACTTTCGGTATCCCACCAAGGCCAAGAGATATGTGAATCACACCGAATCGAGGAAATGCAGACTTATGGGCATGGAAAATGCATATTCTCACAAATCAACAATTTGCGCCCTTGATGGATTTGTAAGAACAAATTGAGTAGACTGTTGACTTTCCACGGACAACAATTCTTGTCCCCTCGAATAGAACAATGAAAAAGAAAAGAAAGCGAACTGTAGAAGAGAAAATCTAAAAATTGAGTACTGTATCTCGGAAGCTTTAACCAGATTGCAAATTGACGTCAGCCCACCCTGCTTCGTACTGGTCTCTTCTGGACAACAAAAACATCACCTGCTCTCACTCATACCACACAAACTCTTGAAACCCAACATCATGGCAGTCGTCCACATCGTTCTCTTCCAATTCAAGCCAACTGCGAGCGCTGAAACAATTCAAGATGCATGTTACCCCCTTGTCCTCGTTCGTGCCCGCTCGCTCGTACGATGTGAGGGGCAATGTAGACATTTGTGTCGCGGGGTCACGAAGTCCTACCACACAGGCTAACAGCGGGTATCACTAGGTTTGCGATCGCATGATTGCTTTGAAAGAAAATTGTATACATCCAACGACGAAGAAACCGTATATTCTGGAGAATTCAGGAGGAAAAGATCATTCTCCTGAAGGATTTCAGGTGAGTGCATGGAAACTTCCACAGTCCAATAGCCACTCTATAGGGCAGTATATCTGATCAAATGTTGATTGTGTTAAGGGAGGATTCACGCATGGATTCGTTTCTCATTTCGCCAGTAAGGAGGACAGAGATTACTACGTGAGCAAGGACCCTGCACATGTGGTATTTGGAAAGAGTCTCGATGGGATCATCGAAAATGTTAGGGTTGTAGACTACACGCCTGGAAAATTCTGAAGCAGAAAATGAACTGAAGGGACCAAGATTGAAACTGAAATTATTGAGGGTATCCACGATATTGTACATCTACTGTACATGTGTATGCATTCTATTTCCCAGAAATGTGCGTGCGACCAGCTCTGATGCTGGTGCCTGTCCGAAAACGCCGTCCCAATGCTTATGCCACGCTCGTGAAAATCGTTAATTGCTAGGTCGTGCACGAGGTACCGTCCTTATACCATGAAAGATTCGCCGCAGCCACACTCTTCTTCTGTTGAGATGTTAGCAAGCTTCCTAGTTTGTGGAGTGGGCGTACATACTGATATTTGGGTTCTTGAACACAAACTTCTGGTGGAGCTTGTCTTCTACCCAGTCCATCTCGCTTCCAATAATGCTGAAGAGAGCTTTGCTGTCAATCAGAACCTTCACACCATCTTGCTCAACCGACTCGTCAAATCTGTCTGCCTTGTCCACGAAATCCAGGTGGTATGCTAGCCCGCTGCACCCTCGGTTGCGCACGCTGACTTTGATGAGTTTGGGATTTGGCTGATCTAGTAATGCTCGTAGTTGAACGACGGCAGTTGGTGTAAGACTCATAGCTGCCTTTCTTGCTCTCAGCTTTGGTCGGGTCTTCGGTCTGCTCGAGATAGCGGGCGCCGCATTTGCTACTGGTGCTGGTTGTGCTAAGCTAGTCGTTGGCTTCTGCTCTAATGGCGATCCAGCAACCTCGTATTGTCCAAGCTGCTTGGGTGGTCTGGTCTCGTTGACTTGTGGCGTGCCCACGGCGATAGGGGTGTCTGGTACACCTGAATTCTGGAGTGGAGGAAGATATGATGAGAAGGAACTCGATGTGAATGCTGTGCTTGTCTGCATCTTGCGTTTGGAGGAAGCTTGGGAAGCTCCCACAGAGGAGAAGGTCCTTGTTATGCTGTGGCAAGGCTTCATCAATCGCAGAGCGAAAGCTGGTGATGAGGTCATTGGCGCGACAGCTCGTTGGAGACTCATCGTGTGTATGAGGTCTCACAGATAGATGGTCAAAGATAGTCAAGGTATTGGAGAGAGAAGTCGATGGTTAGACGTGGGAGGTGTGGAGGCTGGGATTGGAGATTCTTTAAAGGCGCAGATGGTTGTTGGGTGACCTGGAAGTCTTGAGGTTCAAAATCATACCACGGGCCACGACCGAATGCCGACGACGAAAGGGATTAGCCGGGAGCTGCGATTACCAAGTTGTGTCACCCAATCATAAGCCCGTAATATCCAATCGTGTCAGTCTCCGGATGATAGTATCGCCGCCCCGAAAAGCTCGGAAAGTCACGTTTGAAGACCGTTTATGAAGATGCCAAGATTCCGTCGGATCAGATAAGCTGACTTGGCTAGGAGGAAAGACCAAGAATTGCCTGAACAGAATGGTGAAGGAATTCATATCAGAGTATATTATTAGAGCAAAGATGAAGTTTACATGAACCTTATCTATCCTCGCTATTCTCGCTCTCATCTAACAATCGGTGTTTAAGCCACCGCCTAGCTGGCTGCCATTATGGCCAGGTGTACAAAAGTGACAGTCCACCTTGTACCCGTCAAACAAGCCTTTGTCCAACAGGCGCGCCGCGTAACTTTCCCCGTGAGAGTGTTGATGGTTTCCAGGTATTGCGCTGGAAAGGGAGCTACGGTACAACAATAATCTCCAATTCGTTGGAGCACAAATTCTTTGCTGTGCAGAATGGAGGAGTCTCCTCTCACTCAACAGGAGCGTCCCAGTGTCTTTGTCCAAAAGGTCGTGGGGTCCTACGAGGCCCTGTTCAAGGTACGAGGAATTGAGGGAAGGATTGAGCCTTGTTGGTAGCAAGCTCTCCCACTACGCATAGCTAACCGCAGGATAGGATGATGATGATGATGCCGAGAAGACCGAAGGTTTCTGGACTGAACTGTTCCTTTTAAAACCAGACAAGACATCACTGCAGAGGATCCTCGGCGAGTTGAGCCCTGATGATCTCCTGGATCTCCAGGTACGAGGCTGGAAGAGGGTGCCTGGCACATCCAAAACTACGCTCGCATTCTTATCTGCATACAGACACAAACCAGACAATTATTCTCCAGGTCCGTCGCATGTATTCGAGCGGGCAATGCGCCAGTCGATGCACATGCGCTTGATGTGAGTAGTTGCAAGCTCCTTTGATTTCACACGAGGCTGACGGACAAGACCCTCACAGCGTTTCTAGCCTCAGTTCTTTCGAAGAAGTATAACAATCCGAGTTCCGATATCATAAATGTTCTCGCAGGACTCGACGAGGTGGATGCCATTGCCTCCGAGTTTGTGGCAGCCCTCGATGTCACCATCCGGACCGCAAGAACATGTTGGTGATACCCAAAAACAGCTTATGGTGTTGGGTGCTTACAAGACTGCAGTGGAAATCCGGCAGAAGGCAGTTGAGGCCGCACTATCAATTGTGTCTGGTGCCTATCAAACAAGTTTACTCTCATATTTCACACATCGCGATCTCTTCCCCTCGCTCATGAAAGTAAGTGCTCCGCTTTCGCCAATACTTCCTAAGCTTACGATGCAGTTTATACAAGATGCTGAATCCACATCGAGCGCGTTCGAACCTTTCACCCTACTGGGCCTCTTAGCGAACTATAACAAATTCGAATCTCAAAATCCATACCGGTTGCGACTTGATGACTTTGTGAATGAAGGCACAATCCAGAAGATCATACGGTCTGTAGGCCAGACGTGTTCGGCATCGAGGAACAAATATGTGGCCGTGCTTGATGATATCCCGGAAGGATGGTCTCTAAGCAATACATTAAGCATGATAGGGCTAGGAGCAATTGCACCAGGAGCGAGGCCAAAAACTCCTGTGATAGATCCAGACACAGCCAAAGAAATGTTTACAAAACTGTGGGTTGGGACGCCCTCTATGACTTCACTGTGCTAATATTTGATAGGCCTGGGCATGAAGCAGCAGTTTTATTGGCGACCTACGACTTTGCGCATGCTAATAAACTCTTTTGCTTCAATTTCGTATCCCTCCCTGCCGAAAAGGGACAAGAGGCACCTCTGAGCAGTTTCCTCTCCTTTACTTCCTACCTACTCCAACATTCACATCTCTCTGCACGATCTACACTATACTCACACATGAATCTTACCATTCTGCGGTTGTTGATTGAGGATCAAGTTTTGTGTAAGCGAATCTGCAGCGACGAGAGCAAGATGGCGGTGCGATTATGTCGGCAAAGACAGCCCTACCTACCACTTGCGACTGGAGACCGGATCTTTGCTACAAGTCTTCTGGATACAATGATAGATGGCATCAATCACAATTTGCGACGCCGTCTGGATGTGGAGCTCTACGTTCTGTGTGTTGGGATCATACTACGGGTGGTATCACATCTGTCTCGGTCTCGAACACGACTCAACTATCACTGGGCAGAACTCTTCAGATCCTTGCTGGCGCTCGTCCGATTTCTCACCAGCTATCCTCATCTTAAGGATTTAAGTCATATTGAGGTCCTCCTAGACGATCTCGTGAATCTGATTGCTCTGTCTCTTTCGGCGGGAGAAGCATTTCTCCCTACGCCGGCAGCCTATGATGATCTCTTTTACAAGCTCATTGAGACGGGAGAAGTGCTTGTGAGATTCCGCGATATCTACAATTTAAGGAAGCGCCCTAAGAACTCTATTGATACGTTGATCAGTGTCAGTGAACACTACAAGCAGCTCCTGGCTGATGGAGACTCTGGGAGACGAGGACATCTTACCAGCGCACAAGTCGCAGGTGTGATCAAGCAAGGGTACGAGACTTTGAGTATTCAAGCGAAGGAAGGACTGGATAGCTGGGACAAGTACCGCGAAGCCAACCGGAGGTCATTCCTGAAGAAAATGGCAAGGGCAGCGGTATCGGATGCGAAGGACTTGATTTTGGAGTGTTGAGAAATGCTCATAGGACGGGAGAATGCTCATGATGCTAATGAAATAGAGCGATCGTTTCCACTTTTTGGACCTTTGTTACTTTGACGGGCACTACTAGTAGCTGCGGATTGACTGCAGGTACCAAAGTGCCTACTTCGTACGGATACCGACTTTGATCCGTACTTCGTCCTTGGGGGATTTCCAGACTTCTCCGGCGTCGACCTCCGAAGTAGGGTACTTCCATTCTCAAGGTGGCGGCACCAACTCCCTTCATAGACAGGTACCCTGTACTGTACTACGTAGAACAGTGGCAAACTGTATTTTCGTTTCCACGCGTGCGGCGTTCCTGACCTGTCGAGCGAGCGAGGAGGTGCCGCGATGAAACATGAAACATGAATGCCGATTTGACCAGCACCATCCAAGTACTTGAGCTAGCTTAGCTACCCGCCCTACGATCATCCCTCTAAACTACTTGATATGGCCCTTACAACGGGCTGTTATGAGTGGAGGCGGGGAGGCTTCTCTCTGCACCTTCTGGTAGGCAAGAATGAAAGGAAAAGTCAAAATGGACAGTTTTAATTACGAGTATTATTTTGCACTGTGCACGTTGGTGAAAGGGCCAAGATCTGGATGGGTGAGAATAATTCCCATTCCGGTGGCATCTTCTAGACAAGGATTGTTCCCGGTTTGTGGTCGCAGTCTGTGCCCTGCTGGACCCTGAATCCTGAAATACTTCGTACCCGTCGTCACTCTCTCCTCACTCCTCACTTGGCTCCCCTGTCTGTCCCATCGGCCCTCCACATTGTGCAGGACCCGTGCGAGACAAGAGACCAGAGACAAGAGACCAGAGACCAGAGACCAGGTGTGGAAGGTTGCGATCTCTCCCTCAACCGCCGTCCATCCCCTTCTCCCGTCCCTCCCAGACTACGAGTGGTTGGCCCAACCACCCTCGCCAGTGTCGCCAGGGCACAGCCACTGCTCTCGAATACAGTAACCATGCCCACTCACTCTTCCAGAAGGCTTCTGCTCGTCCGCTTGCCATTCGCATCGGCTTCAATGGCGTCACGATGCATCGTGCCTGTCGCGTGCGAGGTTGATGTCAATCTCTTGCCCTTCTCGTTGTGCTGGCAGCTCTGCGCTGGAATAAAGAAGGCAGCCCCCCCGCGCCGGAGGCAAGATCTTCTGAAGGATGGGCACCATCAAGACAATCGAACCCTCCCATTCGGTGTCCCCTTGCAACAGCATTCACATCTGGTATTTGTATATGACCATCATCTCGCCCCGAGCTGCGAGTAGTCGTGAGTAACATCAAGTACAACATACCCTCGATACGTCGCTTCGCAAGTTTGATGGGAAAACAATAACAATCAATCGATCAATCAATCCACACCTCAGCTCATCTCATCTGATCTCTCATCCTCGTCCTCAACAGAGCCTTCATTTATCTTCCCAAACAAAGCCGTTCGTCTCGGATTTCAGCCGGCTCGACTGTCGAGGGAACGACTGGCTCTCGAGCCTTCTCACCACATCGCCAGAGCGCCTATTCTGGGACCTGCGCTTACCGCAACAAAGCAAATCTCGAACAATTAGAGGCTCTCGAACGCTTCAATTGGCGCGTGAGTGGGTTTTGGGGATCAAGAGACAAAGGAGTCGTGTGCATTGTAGCGCGAGTTGTTCAGAGTCTTCCGACTATTCAAGTTTAAGTGTACGTCGTTCCCTTCCACAAGTCGCCCCGCCTCGCCTCGCCTATTCACCTTTGGTTTTTACTTTTCCTATTGTCTTGTCAACAAACAGTCATAATACTCTTTTCATATTCTTCTTCTTGTACAGTCATCATGGTAGTAATCTATTGACCTATTCCTTTTCATTCATCTTTATTTAATTACCACTCATCGACAATCTTCTCTCTCGTCTTGCATTCACACTCTCAAAATATTTCATCGACTGGTCGATCTCTCTTCTGCACTTCCTTCCCAAGCATACATACATACACCCATCTAGACTTCTCAAGACGACCGGCGCAAGCTTCATAGAGAAAGAAGATACTAAAGATGGATTTCATTAGGCGGTACATGGCGGCAAACACTGAGATGTCTTCCGCAAACCACGCACCAAATCACTCCTACCCTCCAGTGCCACCAACACTGGCCACCACCAACTACGAAATGCAGGATTACTATGCTAGTAAGACTGCACCCGCAACCTCAACTCCTCACCTCACTCCATATCTCGGTCTCCGTGCTCGTTTGTCGCAGATATGGATCAACAAATGGACTGTCCTCCTCCTCCTGATCCTGTGTCGCCTTCTCATCTCTACTGCCTCCATCAACGACGATATTGTCCGTGCCAAATCAGAAGCCCTCTCCGCATGCACGAGCGTTGAGAAGGTTGGAAGCGCAATGGCTTCCATGCCACATTATCTCTCTGGTGGTGTCAATGCGATGGCTGCCGACGGGGTCACTAAAGCTGTCAACGCGCTGATGGATATGCTTCTCCTCACCGTCACCGGTGTAGGAGAGATCATCCTCTTCTTCATCAACATGCTTACATCTACCTACGTCTGTTTGATCACATTGGTCGTTGCGGGTAGTCTCACAGCTGCGCTCGATCTGGTCAAAAAGGTCACAGAGCTGATGGAGGAGACTATTGAAAACGTTACTGGCGACATGTCAAGTGCTCTGACCACCTTTGAGGGTGGCTTCAACAAATTCTTGGACAAGATCAACGTTGGTGGCATCTTTGGCGGCAGTTCTGGAGACCCTCCCGAAATCAATCTGGATTCACAAATCGAAAAGCTCAAGAACATCGATATTGATACCTCCTCGTTCACAGCAGACTTGGACAAGATTAAGGCCAACATCCCTACCTACGAGGATGTCAAAAACGTAACCGACGCCGCCATTCGATTCCCCTTCGACCAAGTTAAGAAGTTGATCAACGAATCCATGTCCGCATATACATTCGACCGTTCAATTTTTCCATTGGCGCAAAAGAAGGAGCTTAGCTTCTGTACCGACAATCCTGCCATCAACAACTTCTTCGACAATCTTGTGTCTGTTGTTCGCAAATCTCGAATGATCTTCATGATCGTCCTCATCATCCTTGCCGTCTTGGTGTGCATTCCTATGGCTTACCGCGAGATTCAACGCTGGCGCCACATGAAACAACGAGCACAGTTGATCCAGAATCGCTCCTTCGACCCATTGGACGTCATCTACCTCGCTTCCAGAACCTACACAGCAGGAAGCGGTGTTTGGATTTCAGACAAGATGACTTCCAACACCAGGAGACGCACTATGATCCGTTGGTTCATCGCGTATGCTACGTCTCTGCCTGCCTTGTTCGTACTTGCCCTTGGTATCGCTGGTCTTTTCAGCTGCCTTTGTCAATACATCGTCCTCAAGGTGATTGAAAAGGAAGTTCCAGCATTGTCATCTCAAGTTGGAGATTTCACCGAGAATGTAGTCGTCGCACTGAATGGTGCATCAACCGAGTGGGCAACCTCTGCTAACGGTGTCATTCTTTCTACCAACAATGAGATCAATGGTGATGTCTTTGGCTGGGTCAACACAACTACAACTGCAGTCAACAACACCCTCAACACCTTCACTGACGAGATGGCCAAGGGTCTGAACGCCACCTTTGGCAACACCATTCTCCATGAACCGATTAAGGAGGTCTTGAACTGTCTTATCGGACTCAAGGTTGCTGCCGTCCAAAAGGGACTCAATTGGGTTTCCGAAAACGCGAGAGTAGACTTCCCTCAATTCCGACCTGATGTCTTCTCCCTCGGTGCCGCAGCAAGTCTCACCGACAGCACCAAGGATGATTCGTTCCTCGCCTCCCCTGGCAGCGTCGCCTCAGACGATATCACCGGCGCCATCATCAAAGTCTCAAACAAGCTCCAAGACATGATCAGACAAGAAGCCATTATCTCCGCCTGTGTCGTCGGCGTCTGGGTTCTCATCATGCTCATCGGTCTCGTCCGCGCTCTCTTCGGAATGTTCGGTCGTGAAAAGACACGCGGTGAGGGTGGTCCGGTCGGATTTACGGGGGACAACAGAACGTCTCCCATCACAAGAAGTCCAAATCGCACCGATACCGCCAGATTCCCCGCGTTCGGTGGCCCAGTTTCTTCAGTCCACCCGGAGAAGAGCTCAGATGATTTGGCTTTTGCTTCAAGCAGTGATGGCGAGAAGATCAAGAATGTTGGACATCGAAGCGTGGAAGCATCATATCAACCTGGTCACGACAGGGTGAGCAGTTATGGGCGAGTGAGTGAATATGGAGACTCGAAACGATAGAGCGCTACAGCAATTTATCGTGGTCGAGTTCGATAGAGGTGGTGGTGGCTCATGGCTGGTCCCTGAAGCCCGTTGTTTCCTTACAACTCTTGCTTTTTTGAACTTTGGTCTCATATCATTGCGAGCGTGGGTTTTTAGAACCGGGCTGGATATTTGGAGTTTTTAGAGATACCTCTTTACGCATGTTTCTGGTCTGCTATTTCTTTTGTTTTTTGTTCGTGGCATTTCGTGCTGGGAAATCCTTCCAGAAAGAAAAACAAGAAGGAAAGAACGATCTTTATGTCGATTGCGGTTTCTACAGTACTCTGCGACAATCCAAATCAAGCCAGCCCAAAAGAAAACCAGCAACTGGCAGGGGGAGCGGACAGACAAGACAAACAGTTTGGGTCGAAGCATTTTATCTTGAAGTGCTGGAGGAGGAATACTCTCTATCTATACATCTTTTTTTTCTTTTTTCTTTTTTCTTTTTTTTGATACAGCAGTGGGAGTGGATTGGGAAATATCTTTTGTGTTATTTTCTTCTCTTTACTCTTCATCATCAATCGCGCGAGAGTTGAATTCGTTCCTGAAGATATTCATTCCACCGTGGGCAAAAGAACAAAAACACACAAAAAAAGATGACATGCTATTACAAACTAAGGCTAGTTAGATAGTTTTAGATAGTGGAATATACAATCTTGTGTGATGCTGTAATATGATCGTTTCTTTGTGGTGGCTGTTGTGTGTGTGTGACTTGGATTTAGATGTGACTGACAGTGAACTTGGTAATGTTGTGAGGGTTGTGGTGAGTTAGGTTGAGATAAAGATGAGATGAGATATCTGGTATGGCTAGAAGACTTTGGGCATATATCACAGATTAAACGGCAGTTGCAGAGTAAAGCAACAACCTGTGAGGTAGCAATGAAACTGGTATGGTAAATCGTGAGACCGTGGATGCGTAGACTGGATGAAATGTGAATTGGAAAAGCGCCAAGTGCGATTCAATAGCACAGTACCTCGACATGAAGCGCTCTCGAACCTCGCAGAAAAGTCTCACCACCAGAAGCCAAAAGTGCGAGTGAGAGTTGTGATAATTAAGAATTGTTCATTCCAAAAGACTTTGGTATCCTACGTAAGTAACCACACAGCGCCAACGCTTTTCCCATAAATATTCCTGACCAAACACAAATTTGCACAATCCATCTCATCTCATTTCATCCAAGCCCCCGGATCAATCTGCGTGCCCAAATCTCGATCCTCCAGAAATTTCCTCCCTTGCAGCTGCTCGGGCATGTATTCCTGCACAACCTTCCCCTCCTTGTAATTCGGATTATACTTATACTCATCCCCATACCCTAACTCCTTCATCAACTTGGTCGGTGCATTCCTCAGATGGATAGGGATTGGCAGACCAGCCACTCCTGGCTCTCTCAGAGCCGAATACGCATTATTCAAGCCTCGGTACGCTCTCGTGCTCTTCGGTGCCAGACAGAGCGCAACAGTAACGTGAGCGAGATTAATTCGACATTCGGGCATCCCGATCTTTTCGGCGGCGGTGTATGCCGCTGTGGCTAGGCCAAGCATGGTATTATCAGCGAGACCGATGTCTTCGGATGCCATGACTACCATTCTGCGCGCGATGAACAACGGGTCTTCTCCGGACTGGAGCATTCGAGCGAGATAGTAAAGAGCCGCGTCCGAGTCACTACCGCGTACAGATTTGTGGAAAGCAGATATTGTATCGTAGTGCTGGTCTCCAGCCCTGTCGTAGACCAATGTCTTGGTCAATGCAGATTTAATTTCGTCAACCGTGATCGAAGGTCTGGTAGAAAGTCCCATTGCCAATTCCAAGAGATTCAGAGCCGTTCTCGCATCTCCATCTGCAAACGAAGCGAGGTACTTGAGAAGTTCCGAGTCCACGAGTTTCGAAGGAGTGTAGTTCTCTTCCTCTGAGGTGAGGGCTCTTTCCAGAATTTGCTGTATGTCTTCATCCGTCAATTTTGAGAGGGTGAATGTCCGACATCTTGAGAGAAGAGCATTTTGGATTTTGAAAGATGGATTTTCGGTCGTGGCTCCGATCAAAGTGATTTGTCCCGATTCTACGGGTCCGAGGAAGACATCTTGCTGGCTTTTGGAGAATCGGTGGATTTCGTCGCAGAATATGATTGTTTTTCTCCCGGTAAGCCCGAGTTCTCCTCTTGCTTCTGCAAATATCTTTTTGACCTCTGCGACACCGGAGCTGGTACTATTGATTTCGACAAAGCGCGAGCCCACTTGCGAAGCTACAACTCTAGCTATTGTGGTCTTTCCGGTGCCGGGACCTACTTTAAAGTCAGTATACTTCGACTGAATGGCAATAGCATTAAAGCACTGTAACGCAAGACATAGTTAAACCCGCCTCGTGAGGAAACATACCTCCCCATAATATCATTGACGGCACACGATCTTGTTCAATCAAGCTGCGCAGCACCCCATGTTCTCCGACAAGCTCTTGACCTACAACCTCATCAAGAGAGGATGGACGTCTTCTTTCTGCCAGAGGTGCAACCTTTTGAAGAGCATTTGTCTTCTGCCTCTTTGCGACTACCGTCTTCTCTTCTACTTGTCCTCCTCCCACAGTCTCAACCTCAGATTCTGCGGCCACAAGATCATCGAACGACCGTTTCCGAACGGGTTGTGCAGGAGTAGCGATTGATCGTTTTGACTCTACACTTCTCGCAGATTGTGCTTGCCGCTGCGATATTGGACTTGATGCTGCTTCTGTCTTCGGCGTTGATTCTGCCGCTAGCTGCTTTGCAGCTGGAGTTGAGAAGAAATTCGAGGCCGACGGTTTGGACGGAGGTTTTTTCGAGGTATTTCCATTCTGCTGTGTGGGTGCTGGCGCTGATTCCAAGATAAAATCCTCACATCCTGAATCCAGATGACTGTTGATGTCCTTTGCTTTTACTCCTTTGCCGCAAATTGGGCAGTCCACCATTTTGTGCAGGTTGTGGTAGAAATTCTAGAAATTATTAGGGTTGGGAGAAGTAGTACCGACGCGCTGGGAGACGCGTTTGGTGGTTGAGTGGCAATCTGGGGGCACGGTTAATGGGGCTTGAAGTCGGGCTTGTGGCTGCGAATTTCAGGGTGCTTCGCTTAAATTGGGGGCAGTTGTGACGAAATATTGTTGGACTTCGACAGCCTCTTCTACCCAGTACATGCAAACCACAATGTCCAGAGAGTGTAAATGTGTGCATACACCATTTGATGCATCTACTGGTCAGGTCCTCCAAGTCACTAAATCTAACAGGCGTACAGTATCAAAACATTGATCTATGGCTGGAAATATGTCCCTAGCCAATATGCGTACCATGCCTCATTTCCTCCAAAATCTATCGCAAGTAGCCGAACACAACTTCGAGATCTAAAGTCATACGATGTAGAAAAGAGCGAAGTGTTCGTCGCGCTTCCAGGTCTTTCCAACTTCTTAATTTTCAGGTCTCTCCAACACGTCGATCTTCTTGATGTTCGCGGCCTTCTCAACCCTTTGTATCATTGCGAGTTCCTGGATGCTTGGACCCTCCTCAATCTCCTCAAATTCGTTAACCTCCTCAGCCTGCCCAATCTTCTCGAATCTTCCGACCTTCTTTCCACCCTTCTTCTTTGACTGTTTGGGTTGGTTTGGAGCCCTCGAGTCACAACGACTAATTGGTCCGAGGTAGTCAAGATGAGCAGGAACACCTTTTTTCGCCTCAAGGATGAACTTGATACTTGTTCGAGGTCCCCTAGCAGTGCCCAGACCTTCATTACCCTGCAAGCTGAAGAAATCGGCATCGATCTTTGAAATATCTTGCTCCGTGACATTACCTGTCTTGAGAGTGATGAAGTATTCCGGGTAATAGTGACCCCATGGACCCCACTCGAATCTAGGAAGTTGAGGGACAACATCGTTGTCGTGGGTGATACGATAGTTCAAACCATGCTCCGGGGCTTGAGATTGAATGTATCTCGAAATATCACGAGCTCCGAGATGTGGTTGGCCGTAGGTAAACTGCGGATTTGAGTAAGTTCTCTAGAGCAGCAAGAATACGAGGAGAGACCCACCAGATCAAGAGTGTAACCATCGTTTCTCAACATAGTTCCCACGAGAGCAGCAATCGCGCCTCCGAGAGAATGCCCTGTGACTGCAATTTTGTAGCCGGGATGTTCGCTGATAGCTTGAGCGAATGTCTTGGAGATCTCCTCCTTCGCAGCTAAGGCAGCGAAAAAGAAGCCGCCGTGGATGGCGCAACCATCTGCTGTATTTTTGTGTTTACAGAGAAGAGTCGGAATCTGAATGAGATTCAAGTTGGTGGCAAGACTTTGAGGATTTTGTTTCAAGTCTGTACCCTGGAATGATACGACAATAAGCTTGTTTGTGTTGTCAATTGCGATGTAACCAGCGGTTCTGGTGGTCCATGTCCTGCTTTTGATCAGCAACCCAACGACTGGTACCTGAGGAGTGGAGGGGGTTCTTACATGAAAGGATAAATGTTGGTAGAGTTTGCGGACTCCACCAAAGAGCAGGCGCCATTGTTATTGCTGCACGCAACTTTGTGAGACTTGCCATGGAAGTTATCATAACAGTAAGTTGCCTTGGCATATTCGGCAAGCAACTTGAACTTAACAAGCTGTTCTGTGGTGACACCTGAAAACAATCAACAAGCAAGCTCAGAAGATGAGCAGTTAGGAAATACCTTGAGTAACAGATTCTACGGGTAGTACGCGACCAGCGATCGCAAAACCTGCTGTCCATAGAGCCGCGATACATGCCGCAGAGAATTTCATTTTCGATTTGCGTATACTGATTTTACTATATTCATTAAATTAGGAACCAATGGAGTTTAAGACACGTATCTTTGATCTGGTGGGACAGTCAAGATATATCAACGGAAAGAAGGGAAGCGAAATGCACCCCGAACCTGACCGGGACCACAGAGGGAATTTTACATCTGGACTGCTAATTCTTGAAGGAGTGACTGGCGTGCCTTGCTAACCTTCCTGGGCAATCTTTCAGTGCTAGCTGAGAATTTGCAACATCGCCGAACTCTTTGATTGACCTGGTATCTAAACGTGACAGAATATGTGCTAGTGTTACCAAACAGCTACTAGCGAACTAGTTACGAATAATGCAAAACGTTTTTAGCATTAGTCAAACCCGAATGGAACTATGGCTTTAAGCCCTCAAGGTTTTAACTGCTAGGAAACAAGGTTATTCTCGGGAGAAGATGAATTAATAAAAAGTCTATCATTAAGCCTTGGCAGATTGAACTATCCAAAGATCCAGTAATCCGTTAAGCACTACCCCGAATGAATCCAAAGTCTCAGTAACTTGGGAATTGTTCAATTTAACGCATTGAATTACAGTTTCACCTACGAAATGGCCATGTTTCTTGACATGTCTACAAGAAGTGCGACACAGATGGAGACGCTAGATCTTGTCGCCGGAGCATGAACCAAGCACTTTCTGCTAATGAATAGCGAGAGCCTACCTGACCGCGGCACTAGCATCGAGTTGGTTTGCCCTACACTCTTTGTTTCTTTTGAGACTAGTAAACGCAGGGGACTAGAAGGATTCCATGCTTTTATGGCAACCCAATTTTGACAAGTAAATTTATTTTGATACTCCGAGACCAACACTTGCCACTATCTCGAGCTACCTACGACAAGATCAGATCAAACTCTATCCATTTTGATCATTAATCCCACCAGTATCAATCCCATCATGCTGGACTGTCTCCTTTGAATGTGGAGTATTGGTTGTCATCACTATAACCAGCCTGCTTTGGCATACCCGCCGAAGCTCCTTCCTTGGCA
Organism: Tetracladium marchalianum; assembly: GCA_037074945.1. Lineage (NCBI taxonomy): Eukaryota > Fungi > Ascomycota > Leotiomycetes > Helotiales > Tetracladium > Tetracladium marchalianum. Next base: position 27,650 of record JBAMDN010000228.1, read on the forward strand.
GCATTCTGCTGCGCAAATTTCTCTTCAGCAAGTCTCCCTGGATCATTCTTCGTCCCAATCTCGTTGTTAAAGCTTGCGTTCTTCCCGTGCAATTCATCATTCTCCGTCAGGTTCTTTCCCTTCGGCTTTCCGTGGTCCACATATTGGCTGTTTACATAGGATGGCGCTACGCCAGCACTAGAGTCATTGCTTCCTCCCGAGGTGCCAGGTGCGCGGAATCCTTCGGACCTCTTTTCGGTAGACGGAGAAGAATTTTGGGGCAGTCTTTTGTTGTTGGCCTCGCGAGCTTCGGCATCTTTAGCGGGATCAAGTTTGACTGCACCAGAGGTGTCGGTGTTGGCGAATGTAGAGTTGGCGCCTTTGACACCGAGAGGTTCGGAACCACGGTTCTCGGAGAATTCTCCACCTTGTCTCGTGGACTCGGCAGCGAGGGAGTCTGATGCTACTGCGCCGGCGCCTTCCTCAATGTTTGGGGCATTGGAGTCCTTGACCTGGATGGGAGTTAGCTTGGACATCATGTTCAAGCGAACAAAGTCTTCACGATCAGGACAAGTATACTGGACAGTGAAAGCGATAAACGGTAAGATTGAAATGTTAAGAATCATACCTTCGTGCCGTGAGTTGGATTTCTAGTACTGGTAGACATGGTTGCAAGTTCTTTCGACTTATGATATCTCGAGGATTTGGGGTTGAGTTTTACTTTGCGAATTTGACTTTGACATTGAATGAGAAAAAGAACGAAAGGTATGTTTTTCAGGAAATCTCCATCATTTTATAAGACGAGACCTGGTTGACTTCAGGACTCAAGGTTGTTAGCGGACACACATCACTACCAGCCGTTGTTTTGGAGATGACATCACGCACACAGTCGCATGAGATCCCCTCGATCCCGCTAATCGCTGCAAATGCGCCCACCATCACGTAGGTACGATCAAAAGAAGAGATCATTCTCTCCTTCAGAATTAGACAATCAAGTTTATGCTGGGAGAAGATGCGATTCTTCTTGTGCTTTTAAAAAAGTGACCTGGAATTGTGCCAATGCTAACATACACTCTCGCCTGGAGCCCTTCATATAGGTAAACAAACTAAGCAACACCAATTTTGCCTAATAACATTCATTCATTCATTCATTTGTCAGATAACCTCTCACCTCCCAATACTGCTCATATCAGCACCACCTTCTTCTCTCACACCACTTCCCTTCGTTGCTGCTCCCTGTAAACCCGTGGTAGTACCCTGCGATTTTGCGTTTGTTGAAGGTTCCGGTAGCTCCTCTCCAGATTTGGTATTAATATGGGTATCGAGAGACTTGAAGTCTGATGAAGCCCCAGGTTGCTCTGGGAGAGGTAGATTCGCTTGTCTCTCGGCGATGAGGCTGGCCTTGCTCTGCTCAGACATTTTGATGATCTTTCAGGATTTTAGGCAAATTGTACAGGAGTTTTGAAAGGTTGGTACTAACATTTGAATACTTGATTGATCTTGATTGATTAAATGTGAGCTGGGTGTTCAGATATGAGGGTTTGCAAAGGTTTGATTGTTTGTGTTTGATGGTTTGGGATGAGTTTTTGGAAGGCAATTGTTCGTCTTTATACCCAACATTTCCACCGTGGAATTCGTCCTATCTACATTATGTCATATTAATGGAGCTTCAGATCTCATCGGAACCTCATCGTCGATTATCTTGCCAGTTGTTGAAACTGTGCTCACGGAAGTGGATATGGAGCTTTTGCTCCGACCAAGATGTTTGGGGACCAATTTTATGACTTCAGAAAATTGGACCACAACAGAAAAGACTTCAGCGCAAAACTTAGTCATTACACAACATTCTCATTTGGTATCATAATCATTTACATAAAAACGCCGCTAAGATCACAACCCCATGACTCCTTTTAATTCTTGCTTCCTCCTCATCAAGGGAGCCTTCTGTCGCCCGCTTCACCCTCGGTTGTATTCCCAGCGTCGGGATTCAAGTAATCTGCATCTTCTGCAGCTTCATACTCTGCAATAAGATCCGTCACCACCTCTCTTGCCTCGTCAAACTCGTTGAGGTTATCCGAAAATGGTGCAGTCTTTTTATAAATCTCGATGAAAGCGTTACGTTTCCTCATATTATCATACTGGTGCACTGTTCTCTTGAAAAGCTAGAAAGAATGAGCAGAGTCCGCAGCTTTGGGTCATTGAGACTTACTGTAGCTATACTTGTGTGATTCGCCAGCATGAGGCCGCTTACTCGGTGATTCATGGGTATGTAGGGACTCTTTTTCGTCAATGCAACTTGTATACTTGCAGGACCCCATGGAATGAAGGTAGCAAGTCTCCGCTCTCTAATTCTGAGAAGACTCTTGTGAACATCAGTTGGATCTACGTCACCTTGAATGACATTCAGAATCGAAATGTAACAGCTCTTTTTGCCAGGTACTGTCGACACCATTCGGTTCTTGGGTTGTAGAAGTCTCCGCATGACATCCAAAACAGTAGTTTTCCGGACAGTTTTGGCTTGCTCAACACTGTCGGCAGTGAATGGTGTGTAGGAAGTCATGAGGAAATGGCAGCGAGGAGTTGGTATCAAGGAGGCAACAATGCTAACGAGATCATTGTGCATGTAACCAGGATATCGTAGAGTTGTGGTGCTTGCAGACATCACAGTAGAAACCTAAAAATTATTAGAGAAAACTACTTCTGCTTGATTTATGGGCTTACAAGTTGATTTGTCTGTTGGAATGAGGGTGTCTGGACATGTAGTCGATCTGCTGCAATACGTGATAACGCCCCATTGTCTAACACAACAACGGAGTCTGCATTTTGTGTTAGCCGCCTCATTGACAGCAGACTATTGTACGGATGCACAACAACATCGCCGGAATTGCCGCTGTCTGGAAAGACAGAGTATGTCTGTATAATTTTCTTCGGGAATCGGTCATTCAATCTCTCCAGGAGAAAAGATCCAAGACCAGATCCAGTACCCCCTGCTATGGAATGAAGCATCATGAAACCCTGTTGATGTCAGCAACAGTCTTTATCTGCAAATCCACGATATTTACTTCAAGAGAATCGCTTCCATCTGCTTCTCGGTCGATCATTTCCATGATATCCTCGTAGACAGACTCCCCCGTCTGGTATCCATCTCCCCAATTATTTGCTGCTCCAACGCCATTCTTGCCAACGAAGAAGTTCTCGGGGTTGTATATGTTTTTGTAGGGTCCAGTTTGAATGCTGTTGATGACCTGTCCTCGAATTAGTAGCTGAGGAGGAGATGCCATGCTTCATATTCAGATAGCAAGGACCTACACGGGGCTCCAAATCTATTAATATGGCGCGAGGGATATATCTCGTGTCATCAGACTGGTAGAAGAAAACATCTTTTCGATCGCCGCCTTCGGTCGCAAACTCCTCAAGATTCCCATCTTTGCTTATTCCATGCTCCTGACAGAGTTGCTGCCAGAATTGACTACCAACTATTCGTATGTCTAATTAGATACCATTTGCTAGACGGTGAGTTTCTGGTTGATGGTGGTAAATACTGACTGCTGTTGCCGCACTGGCCTGCTTGGACGGTGATGATTTCTCTGAAGGGATTAGTAGAGACCAATACTTATCGCAGAGTACGGCATACCTGGGCATTTTGAGACTATTTCTGTATTTTATAGTTGAGGTGAAGAAGTACGGGAGAAAAGGAAGGGCGAATCTTCCAGGTACAACTGGCAACAGAGTGTCTGTCTTATTGCGGGGAGGTCTAGGGAGACGCGTTTGGGGACCGTGAAGCGGCGCGCTTGAGCTTTTGAGAAGGGATTTTATGACAGCTGTGAAGCGATACTGTAACAACAACAGCAAAAACCAACACCAACGCCAACGAGCAACCACCCCAACCTCTGCATACCACTAGGAATTCAATCCAGCACAATCACCCTGTTTTACACTCAGAAATTGAAGCAGTAGTTGCTGTCTGGATTTAGTCCTCCTCTTGGAGAAGCTTCGACTGCAAGATGAGCTTCAAAGTGCCAGACATGGACTTTTCTTCAAGTCCTGCGCCCTCTACACCAAACAAAAAGGGATCGAATGGCTTCGCCTTTAGCACCTCAAATAATCCTACCACTACTCCTGCAGGTCCTCCTCCTTCATCTGCGCGCTCGTTCACTCCTGTTGGTCCTCCCCCCACGTCCTTTGGAAGCTCTATGTTCAGCACAAGCGATTCCCCGAATCCTATCAACTTCGGTCAACCCAGCTCATCGCCACTCAAATTTGGCAACCCTGAGTCTTCTCCTTTGAGAGGCTACGAACGTTCAACAGCAAATTTCCAGAACTCCGGGTTCGGCAGCACATACAGCTCTACTTCCCAGAGAGGGTTTCGTCCACCGTCCGAGGACGATGAGGAGGAGGAGGAAGAGGAGGAGGCAGAATATGAGGAAGAGCACGAGGAAATGGAAGATGAGGAAGCGGAGTACACAATGGAAGATGGAATCGCTGAAGCATACGCTGCCGAAGCAATGGCAGATCATGGCGATCTCTACGGTGATGAAGATGAGACGGACGCAGAGCCCGAGTTTGATCAACAGACCGTTTCTGACGAAGCCTCAAATCCAGGGGATCTCGGCAGGAGCATTCTCAATCTGAAGGAATCCATGGCACAGTCGAATACCAAGCGGTCGAAAGAAACGGTTTACGGGCTGGTTGCGAAGGAGCTTTACACACAGATTGAACCTCCAGGAGCCACGGAATCAGATGAGCTTATTCTTGAGACTGAAAAGATAATCGCGAAACTGTACACAGAGGCTGCCGGACAAATGTCCGAGGACGGAAATGCTCCCCAAGCTTTGGCAACGATACCGGGGGAGCTCATCAAACTTTGGAATGGTTACCAAAAACAAACTGCTATATACGAATTACAAGAGTACATAGCTCGCATTGGGCCAGGTCCCAAAACCTCTGGTTTTACTAAGGCCGACTTTCTAGCAGAACTTACACTCAATATCTATCACCCACAAGTAGATGCTAGCACATCTCGGAAGCCGAAGCCACTACCACAAACAATGCTGGAATGGTTGAACAAGCATCACAACCCATATCCTTCACAATTCGAAGAGATCCGAACATTCAGACCGAGCCCGTCTAACCATAAGCTGTTCTGGGATACAGTTTTTGACAGTCTTCTCAGGGGTAACGTCGCAGCTGTAGTAAATATTTTAAGGCATGGTGGCTGGAGACATGCTCGAGGAAGCGATGAGGATATGCGCAGTCAGAGTGGCCAAGTTGGATATACTGGAAATGCTTTGGCCAATGTGGAAAAGGTGGTCGCAGCAGCAGCGGAAGTTCTGTCCCTGTGTCCAGCGTATCATGGAGACTGGAACACCCGAGGCGAGGATTGGATACTGTTTCGCATCAGGGCATCCCAGGCATTGGAAGAGCTGGAGCATTTTGCAAATCCAGATGCCGCTGGATCTAGCGCTGGCAAGCCGCCGGCCGCCTCCAAGGCCAATACCTACAGCAAAACTGCACAGAAAGCATCCAGTCTTGTACCCTGGCCAATATTGGAGCGCCTCAGATCCCTTTATAACATTGTGATGGGAGATAGACACGAGATCATGCAGAACTCGCAAGACTGGTGCGAAGCTACTTCCGGGCTGTTCGTATGGTGGGATGATGGTAGGGAAGACAGACAAGTGGCTTTGGGCAGATCCCGAAATGTTTACCGTGCAGCATCCAGAGAGTCAGATGCTGACGCTTATTTTCGAAAGCTTCGGAAGTCATTTGAGACTGCTACCGCGCAGACAACGGGCCTTCACGTCAATACATCAGACCCTGTTGAGGTGGGACTGGCTTCGTTACTCGAGGGAGATACTGAGTCTGTAATCGGATTTTTATCTGCGTGGTCAGGTCCAGTGTCGTCTGCTGTGGCTGAAATAGGGTCTCTTGGAGGATGGTTGGCACAATCCGAACCGCAAAATCTGATAAATATGAGCCTGGACGAGCAGGATCTTATGGTGCTTGGCCTCAACTCATCTCCCTCGAAGTCAGACAGTGTTAAAGATAAGGCTTTGATCGCATACTCCACCGCTCTAAGCTTCCGTGGAGCGTTGACATCTACCGTGAATGGACAGACTAGAACAATCGAAGGCTGGGAGCTAACAGTGGCTATTCTTGGAAGACTTGACTCTGCTTCTCGCTCAGAAGATCTTGTTGAAGAGTTCGTGAGGGGGTTTAAAGTAGATTCTCCAGGGACCGTCGACAAGCTTTGGAGGTTGCTTAATAGTATTGGCATGAACAGTCAAGCCGAAAATACCGCAGAGGTAAGAAGCAAGTCCCCTCTGCCCATAACAACACTAACTGAAGATTAAGGGCTATGCCAACTACCTTGCTGAAGGGTCACACAACTATGGTGCAGCGCTTTGGTACTATGCGCTGGCACACAAATCAGAGAAAGTCAAAGATGTTTTGGATCTACTCATTTCATATTCGTTGGTTCAATCAGCTGCTTACCCCCCAGAAGTCGAGCTTGATGATCACCTCAAACGACTCATATCGTCTCCAAAATCCTCCTTGTCGGAGATGTCTCAATTGGATGGCGAGGCTGCGGAGCTCCTCCACTCAATGCTTAGTGGTTATGCTACATTGCGTAGATTCTATACCCTTCGCGATGAGGACATACTACAGGCAAACGGTGGAAATACTTCGGTTGGGTCCAAAACCCGCCACTCTGGAGTTATATCAGCTCTGATGGCCGTCATCGTTAGCTCTGACGACAACATTCGGGGCGGTCTTTACGACGAGGAACGCAAAGCTGTTGTGAGTGTCGATTTTCTTCTGGCTCTTCTCGGCGAGGCGCTGGTCTTCGTCAGGCAAACAGGCGGCGCGTTATCTGTATCCGACATAGATACCTTGCTTAAAGCGATCGAAGACTTACAAGCCGTTGGTCCTCGCATCTATTCGGTCTGCGCCGAATTCCTCCAGACTGTTCTCGCGTCAGCTCAACTCAAAGGCTCTTCTCCAGCAGATCTTTTGAGGAAATCGACCTCGAATCTGAGTGGCACCAGCAGCTTCTCTATGGTGGGTAGCTCCATGTTTGCATCACAAATGAAACAGTCAATGGGGAGCAGTGGAGTCTTGGTCAAAGGAAATATCAAACGTGGATGGGATTGGCGCGAGACACTTTCAGCCGGAACCACAGCAGAACATCTCCTTCGGATTCTCAGGCATGGTTTGGCCAAAAGACTTGCAGATGCATGGTTAGCCGAAGTGGACAACCTGTTGTAAGAGAAAAGATGAATATTCCGCTTGGGGGGGGGGGGGGGGGGGCGTTTAGAGTAATATTAGGCTCTGGTTTATTTTGAGATGGAGGAAATCTCATAGTGCCATTTAGTGTACATTACAATACCACCATGATACCCACGTTTTGCTTCGAGAAAATAAACCATCCACGTGACCCCACCACCATGCCTCTACATTTCTACCACAAAAAACGCATATTGAAGAAGGAAGGCGAAATGTAGAAATTCAGACTATGCCTTCACAAAGAAGAATGGTATCCGCTTGGAAAACAATGTAAAAACTCGAAACTCGAGGTCCACGTGCCCTTGCCAGTCTTTCTTATCATCAAAGCATCCTCAAAATCAGAAGTCTCAACCAAGCAACTCCATTCACCCAACCTCGGTGACCACGATTACCACAAACTTCTATTTCCGAGCTCTCGTCAAAATCCACAATCTCTAAAATGCACAGAGCCCATCTTCCAATCAGCGCACTCCCAGCATGGTGCAAAATCAACAACGTCAGTTTCTTCGACATCGACATCCAAGATCTCGGAAGTCAAGGATACGGCATCACCACCACCCGCGCACTCTCCTCCGAAGAGGATACATTCGACATTCCCGCCGTCTTACTCATTCCCAACGATCTGGTCTTATCAAGGGAATTTATCAATGAACATGCTAAGGTTGATAAGCATTTCAAGCAGCTGCTAGATGTTGCTGGTGGAAGGGTGGGTACTTTTCTGAACTTTTAGTAGCTGTGTTTGGTACGGAGAGACACACGGGCTAATGAGTATTTTCAGTCATTGCGTGGTGATGCTCTGTTGTTTTTGTTGATGCAAATTACGATTACCGCTCCTGGACATAGCCAAGTTGTGGGTGTATCGAATCCGTGGACGGAGTATGTCAAAATGTTGCCAGATACTGTGCCTCTGCCTACGTTGTGGTCAGAAGCGGAGGTTGTGATGTTGCGAGGGACTTCTTTGGAGGTATGCCTTTTCCCTAAACTCTTTAACTTGTTGCTTGAATTGTTACTTGATTTATTGCTTGAGATTTATCAACTACTCATTGTGTGAAACCTTCGGGTTCAAGCCGGGCCTCAGTCTTGAGATTAAAATTTCTCATCATATCATTGCGGTGGTTGCTAATAGTGGCAACAGAGCGCAGTGGATGCAAAGTTAGCATCATTACTTCGAGAGTATGAATGTCTTCGCGATGCAACTAGTGATATTTCTTGGTGCCAGAAATCTTGGTGGGAGAACGACATTCTCCAACTCGAGGACTGGAAACTTGTGGATGCTTGGTTCAGATCTCGTTCTCTAGAACTTCCGAATGCCGGAGAAGTCATGATTCCTTCTCTAGACATGGTTAATCATTCATCGGAGGCGAACTCCTTCTATGAACCAAGATCTCACGATTGTGTGAGCCTTCTACTACGACCAGGTATGAAGTTACAGGCGGGTACAGAAATCACAATAAGCTATGGATCAGCAAAAAGCACGGCCGAAATGTTGTTCAGTTATGGTTTTATTGATGACAAGGCTACAGAAAGGAGCTTAACACTTACTCTTGTTCCATTCAAGGAGGATCCGTTGGGAAAGGCCAAGGCTGCTGCTTTCTCGGGACCTCCTGTTCTTCGCCTTTTTTCGAGCTCAAAAGGTATTGAATGGGAAAGTCCATTTCTGTACCTACTGTGCCTCAACGAAGAGGATGGATTAGACTTCAGAATGCTGCAAGAGAATGATGGGTCAACAAGTTCTCTTCGGACTTTTTGGCAAGAGACCGATGCTACGGATCTCACGGATACGTTCGAGTCACTCATTGAAAACCACAACCTTCGCGATGTATTCAAACTCCGAGCCATAGCAATTCTCGAGAATCGTCTTCAAGAGCAGCTAGAACGTCTAAATGGGTCTGAGGACGACATTGCAGCGTTAGCCGAGGTAGTGGACTTAGATGTGGTACGACAACAGCATGCCATTCTTTTGCGGGAAGACGAAGAGACCATATTATTGGATGCTCTCAAAGAGCTTGGACTGCAAGTAAGGCTTAAATTGTGAGATTTCTGCACAAGAATGTGAGAAAGCTGACCAAATGCAGAAAGCAAAACTACTGGAGAGCGAAGCTGTGTTGCGCTATCTCGGATCGATGGAAGAGGAAGAAACGGGATACCCAAACGACGACGCGGCCAGTCAGAACGACGATTTCAGCTAGGGTTGCATCCTTCAACAATTCGGGAGAAGTCATTCGACAGTGGAGATGTTAGAGAAGCAAAACATTACTGCTTCGACTGCACCAGGCGTTCTAGTTGTTCTAGTTGTTCTAGAGCGGGTACAACGGGAGAATCCCACATGGTTGAAGGCACATCCTGGACTTTGCTTGTTCGAAAGTCCAATGGAAATTCACCTACAAGACCACTGGTGAGACATTACGCCCAGTATGATTCAAACAGATTCTCAATTCCAGAGGGAACGATGGGACAACTTCTTGGTGTCTTCGAGCACATTTCGTTGTCTTGTTGTTGTGAAGGATCACAGTCCTTCTCATCCCTACAAGGTAGCTAGCCTGTCCATGGCCCTACCCTGTTCCTTGATCAATGCAGACAGAATCCTCACAATTCCGAATCGCGACTATCTCCCCGAGCCCCAAAGCTTAGATTATCAATATCTAAGGCTAACCACGCGATTTGTATGCAGTGTTTGCTTCTTGACAGAGATCCATCTC
>JBAMDN010000231.1:0-34542 GCA_037074945.1 Tetracladium marchalianum
TGAGGGTGACATCTAAGTGTTATGTGATTAACAATTTGATTCGTAGGGGGAGTTTCTAGGAATAGAACTTTGATTGTGACGGGTGGGCCGAGGCGGTCAAGGAATGGAATGAGAAGGCGGAGGATTGCTGGTGGAAAGGACGAATAGAATAGATGGGATTGATAGGTCAATTGAGGAGAGAAGTTTATCCTTACTTCAGGGTTCCGAGAAAGTTCGCGATTTGCATGGTACAAATAGAGGAAATGGGTGCATAATCTTTCGGCTTCAATCCCGAATAGCATAATAAAATCTTGAATGTTTTGCTCTGTGAATCAACATCTATAAACACCACACGTATCAAATTAAAAGCAGAGATTTGAAAGCTTAGTTAACTATCTCATAGTTTAATTTGCCAATGATAACCTTGCGCGCACACCCAGGAATACAGTGACGTTGCACCGTTCTTCAAGTTTTCATGATCTTCATCAACACCACCTACAACCAAAGAGTGTTGATGAGCCACTTCCTCTCCCAGAATTGCTTCATGGACCAAAAGTCTTGTTGGCTATGTCGAATGTTTCTGTCTGACGGCGGAACAAGATCGACAACTATGACCGACATTGATATCAAAATTCAAATTCAAATTCAAATTCAAGTTGCAATAGATTACCTCTCCAACCGGTGCGACGATCAAGGCAAGCATCCATCAGAGTCAATTGTGTAGCGCTCGCTCAATTCTCCACCGATGTGATCCAGAGCCAATCTTTCTGTGAAATAGTCTCATACTCACAAGCTTATCCAGCGATCGCCTTCCACTTCTTAGAAATCTTTGCATTAATGAGCCTTCACCTCATCGGATGGATCTATCGTGTGTGCTTGCTCGGGTGTGAGCGGGACTAAAGGATCTTGGCCACCTTTTATGGTGAAAATGTGGACGTGACTTAAAAATGGGTTATTCTCGTCATCTTTTTGAAGCCAAGCAAACAACTCGACGAGGAAATTGATCACCGTTGAGAACTGTACAGAACGTGAATAAGAATAGAAAGTATACTCTTTACCATTCACCTGAATCACTCGACCGTTGAAATTTAAAATGAACCACAGAACGTAAGGATGAAATTTCACGCAGCGATACGCAAATTTAGAAAAGTATCCAAAAGTGATGTATCTGTAGACATCTTCATCTCACAACATCAACGATGATAGACTTGCTTCTGTTGAAAAAATCACTAGTCGGAAACATACCAAACCCAATAATTGAAATCAGACGCATGTTCACGTACTAATTTACCTTCTGATGATACAGTGCAGACTCTCAACTCGATTTCACGAATGATGGAGGTCAGTCCACTCATGGGGGTTTTCTCCCAATTACTTCTGAGACTTGGAGATTTCAATTCGATCGCGCACCTGATAGTCACATTCCTTACAACAGATATTTGATTTCAATTACAGAGCATCGAGTGTGTCCAAATCCCTAGCGAGCTGCTGAACAATAAACGACATAATTATTCAGATTTGACAATAATAATGATTCCGAAAATTAATAGCTATTTCAATGTTCACAAACACTAGGTGACAACACCTTCAAAATCGACAACAAAATACCGATCAACAGCAATGGGGAACATAACTGTATTACAATCGACAACAGCAAATCGCAACCGTCAAGTCTCTCTTTCACTATCTTCTTCATAACCTCGCCTCCCAACATCCAAAGACCTAAACTCCTCAACCACCCCTCTTAATTCACGATTCACACACAAGCACCCATTCTTCAACCTAACTAATACTTGAAATAATCTAACTACCACTGACCTGGAACCGTCTCTTGACATCTCAACATCCGAAGGCACAACATTAGACGTATCTTCTGATGAGGATTCGCTTGGCTTATCGGTCAGAAATGAAGAATGAGAGACAGAAGCGACTTTATGTTGCTAGGTTTCTGATGGATAGGTGAATGAATGGACGTTGGAAGGATGGGCAACATCGGAGTTGGGAAGTGAAGTTGTGAAGAAAGTGGAGGGAAGTGGAGAGAAGTCAACCGAAAATGCGAGGAGTCGTTCAAGTACACAAATGATATTGCCACAAAGCTAGTTCTACCAGCAGAAGTGTTGAATTTCCTTCTCGCAATTTCTATAACATTAACATACATTAGTTTCGCTTACTGTTTCCAAGAAGCAGAGCATCCGTCAGAGCCGCAAGGAAAAGTCCCTCGACTCATACGCTCTGGGTAAGCCGCACGTCATATTGTGGGCAAAAGTTTGATGTGGTACAATACAAATACAAATTCTTTCGCAAAATGCAATCGCTAATTCATTTTCGGCCATGTATCTCATCATGAGTACCCAATTGTCTCTCTATCGTCGTCTACCAATCTGCCGTATCTGTCGGATTGTTAGTATCAATAATCCCATCAAGACGGATGGAAGAAACGAAGAACGAAAATTGGGAAGGAAAAAGAAGAGGATAGGAACTCACTCCAACAGCAGTCTAAAGAACCACACCTCCAAATCATCATTCCGCAGCACCTTTCTCGCCCACTCCCTTCCAGCCACGGCCAACTTCTCAGCCTCGACCTTTCCGTCATCCTCTGCGTTAAACCACCTCAGTGTCTCAACCCACTCATTCCCCCTCAAACTCAACGGGACATAATGCACCCACGGCGTCAACCACTCCTCATGCCACTCCCTAAACACCGCCATCTTAAACACCAAACTCAAACTCTCCAAGAAAGCATAGAAGCGGCCACTAAACGCATTGCCATCCATATCTAGGAGGTACTTGTACTGCCAAGCCTCCTGCTGTTCAACACCCGGTTTGATCTCGAAGAATTCGCGCTGCACGTTGCAGTCATCTTCATCGCATTGACCGACATTGGAGAAGAAGATGTCGAAGAGTGCCTTGAATTTGCTGCGTGGGACTTCAGTTATCTTCCATGTTGCTGTGGCTATGGCAGTTGCGGCTTGTTTAACGAGGATTTGTGTCTTGCCGTGGGAGTTTACGTCCGTGACGATCTTTTGACGGTGTTGGCGACGCCAGCCTCCTGCACGACTGAAGCCACCAGTGGTTGATCCTCGCCAGTAGAAGCGGTCTTCTTTCTTAATCCATGGGACTTCGAGTGTTTCGTTGTATGTTACTTTGCCAGCCCAGTACCAAGGGGAAGGGTAGATGATGTCGGAGTAGGAGGATATCTTAGACTGGGAGAAGATGGGGAAGAGGTCGTGGACGAGATTGTAAGCGTTGGGCCGCTCGAAGAATCCGAATGTTTCGCGGAGGGAGGGGGCTTGACAGATATCTGAGAAAGCGGTTTTGTTGCTGACAAAACCAAGCTCGTGGAAGGTGTAGCTGGCAATGTTGTCTTCTTTGGGTCCGTCCTCTAAGTTTCGAGATGGGCTATCGGTTGGGCAGGACATTCGAGAATGAGTCCATACGTTCTGGTGTGCAAAGACGTTGAATCGTGTGTATTTAACATCCTCGAGTCTCTCGCCGCTGGTCATATCCTTTGGAGTTTTGGTCCAGGAATTGCGTGGTGTTTTGTTCGCATTTGCTGCTGGCATCTTAACCTCCTTTGCAGATTTCACCAGTCTGTTCAGATCCTCGTATGGGATGACCACTCGGGGTTCGTCATGAACGTTGAATGGCAGATCCATATCTGGCAGATACTGAATGAAACCCCTCATCATTTCCACCGTAGCATTCTTCTGCCAGTCATTCCACGCTCCATCCACTTTCGTGACTTTCCCATTTCGAATCAAAGCGCCAATTAAGTTGTTTTCTGGGTATCCCAACGCCTCTCTCGCCCTCGCTCGTATCGTTTCTGGTTTCAAACCCCAGAATGGTGTTAATGTATGCTGAATCGAATCGTACTCATCAATCAGCTGAACGCCCCGTTTTGTCGCAAATTCATACCACTTGTCAAAGTTTGGTGGTGGAGGTATGCGATATCGTTTCCTGTATTCGGCCACTGCTTGCTCTAATGTTTTTGACTGTCTCTCGACCTTCTTCTGGTGTTCCTTCTCTGCACTCCTAATCAACATCCATATGGGATGCGTCGATGAGCTCTCAGACGACACTTCTCCATTTTCTGTTCCTTTCTCTGTTCCTTTCTCTGAAGTCTTAGAATCCTCCTTCTCTGCCACCTTCTCTGAAACTACTGGAGTCGAAACAGGCGCATGTGGAATCGGTGGTGGTGCAACCGGCGCAAGTGAAGATGGAGCGCGGATGTACAAGATGGACAAGCCAGCCAGTGCGACCAAGCATAAGAATACGAAAAGCTGTCGTGAGCGCATCCTTCGCTTGACTTTTGAGACGATTGTGTTTAACGGAGGGACGGTCGAATCCTCATGGCTTGAGAGGAAAGGGCCTGTGTTCAGTAGTGGTACTGGGTTGGTATTTGAGAGTCGTCTCTTTCCGATTGCGCGTCCGTGTCGACCCCCCGGTTGCCAAGTCATAATTTCTGAGATCTCTCCCTGCCAAGATTTCTAGCCGTCGGCCGTTTACATGCTTGAAATCCCTGTGCAGAAGTGAAGAATGCACGGGTGGGCGGTCGCGGTCTGAAGGGAGTGTTGTTTACATTAGGATTTCAGATGCAGCTTGTTGGGTGTCTCTCATTATGCGTTCCGAGATAGGGGGTCGGTCTGGTAGCTGCAGAAATAGGCTATGCGGTCAATTAGCTATGTCAGGCGACTACGCCGCATCCAAGAGATGTTGGTTGATCCTCGCCCAGGACCATCAACTGTTCAATTGGGCAACGAGTTTATGACATTTTAATATACTTTGCGCACGTTTTTCATTATTTTCACTGTTTATGTTATGGGTGAGATAAGCATTATTCGGACAGTAATTCACAGACTTAGCAAACAACACGCGGATTACACAAGGAAGATGGAGTTCATGAGTTTGTGATTGCCTTTTTTGTACTATCTACTTCCTGAGAAGTTTCTGACCATGCTCAAAGCAAGATTTCAGATATGGGTATAACAGATTCCACCTTGGAAAACTCCTTAGCGATCTGCTCCAGATAGCTACATATTCTCATGTTGCTCCAAACGCCCCATCCATGACCCATTTTGACACATCTAGTAGAAGAAACCAATGATCTTTCCGGCAACGTGCTTGCGTCTGGCCTCTTCGTGGTCCATGATACCGGCAGAGGTGGTGAGAAGGATGTAACCGAATTGACGAGATGGCAAGAGCTTGACAACCCACTTCTCGAGGTCACCAAGGCGGACGTTGTAGCGTGGGGAGATGACACCGGTCTTGTTGAGACTGAAGACTGAATTAGTATGGATATATCATGTGTAGGGTCTGAGTATCTTACCGGCCGTTCAATTGGATGACAATCTTGCCGGAGCGGTGGTCGTCAATCTCCTCGAACTCTCCAATGTATCCTGCACATTGTTAGTATGTTGCGAAAGATTAAACGTATAAAATCAAGAAGGTAGTCAGAAAACGTGTAAGATCCTCGCGGTAATCTATCGGCAACTTAAAGGACTGGGTCGTGAAATTTTTTGAAACCCGCATCTAGTTATCATGCCGAATTTTGGACATGACAGAACGAGAATAAAACGAAAATAAGAGCAATTACCGTGCTTTTGCATGCACAAAAGCGATTTTACAATCACCTTTGAGGATGGTCGGATGAGGACTTGTCGCTTGCCAGCCTTCTCAGCGTTGTTGATGGCCGAAAGGGCATCAGCCAAAACGGAGGTTTTCGTCATGATTCGATTGTGGCGAGGTTGATCGACTATAAAGTGTCTGCAGACAGGTATTGGATTAGCCTTCATGGGCTGAGAAGCTTGAAGAGTGCCCTCATGATAGCAAGAGGGTTCTGCAGCTCTGTTGTACACGAGACGAGAAGTATCGCCATACTTCAACAGCACGCTGATTGAGTGTATGGCGATGTTCTCTCTCTGCCGATCATGAAGGGTATTGGAGCTTTTGGTGAAGGTTATACATACCTCGAGGATGCACTTTCGTGATGTTGTCGTTGGAGGTTGTCGTTGGGGAAGTGGATGATGAAGCGAAAGAAAAGTTTACCGACAGATTTTCAAAAACCAGTGGTGTGCACCTGCCAAGAGTCTTTTCCAGGGATAAACTCGCTAAAACTGGCAAGCGCGAATCTGGGCAGCCAGCGGCCGCTCCTTCCCACAACCTCTGGAAACTTGAAGGTGAACAACTTCAAAAAGCTATCTCCAACAACACTTCACGACAACACCATCGCCAACCACACATAGTCACCAACTTTTTCTTCGAGGACCCGACGACATCACAGCAATCAACATGGTAAGTTTTCTTTTCAATGGTTGATCTTCTCCCTATGCTAATGCAATCCCAGTCTGACGTAGAAGATTCTCAATCCGTCGCAGCTGAGAATGAGGTCGAAGTGACCGCAGACGCCTCTTCAGGTGAAGTCAGCGTATTGGATGCCCTCAAGACCGTATTGAAGGTATCTCTTGCGCACGACGGCTTGGCCCGTGGTCTCCGTGAGGCCTCCAAGGCTCTTGATAGACGTCAAGCACACATGTGCGTCTTGAACGAGGCTTGTGAGGAGGAGGCATACAAGAAGTTGGTCATCGCGCTTTGCTCCGAGCACAAGATCCCATTGATCAAGGTTCCTGACGGAAAGCAATTGGGCGAGTGGGCTGGTTTGTGTAAGTAGATGCTCTGTGGAAAAAGTGTGGAGGGGCATGCTAATTTTTTACATAGGCGTATTGGACCGTGAGGGAAATGCACGCAAGGTTGTCAACTGCTCCTGCGTTGTCGTTAAGGACTGGGGTGAGGAGTCTCAAGAGCGCTCTGTCCTCCTTAACTACTTCCAGACCGAACAGTAAATCATATCGCAACAAACTGGGATATCTGATGGAGTTTGATGGTGGTGGATAGACAAATGGGCCATGGCTGAGAGATTTCTCTTCAAATGTATTCTATTCTGATGCATTCTAGGCGGCAAATCAACGGTATATGGGCACAACCAAAAAATTGCATACTTCAATATGAGTACGTGTGATATCATGTGAAATGTGACTACAGTGCGCCAGACTTCAATAATCTTGCTAGAACTTCATTTACGTCCATCTACCATGATAATATGGTATCCATGCCCAGTCTTAACTTCGGCATACTTGGGGTTGACCGTTGTTGAAGCCTCGAGCTCAAAGGCGACCTCTTCGAATTTCGCATCTAGATCACCCCTCGTTTTCCATCCCAAAGCACCACCTAGACCATTGATTAGCATAGCCATTTACAACTATCCTGTATTTCATCTCTTTTGAAATGCACGTACCAGCTCTGGCTTTATCCTCTGAAAACTCCCTCGCAACGTCGTCAAACTTCCCTCCAGCCTTCAATTTCTCCAAGGCTTCTTCTTTCTTGCTATGTTTCTCGCACTATGTAGAAGCATTAGATCTTCTTCTTGTATTTATCTATACTACCTAATAATTAGATACTACGTACCAAAATATGTCGCACATTAATCTGCTGCGCGCCCTTGACCTTTCCGCCGCTCTTCTCCTCACCAGCCTTGTCTGCCTTTCCCTTTCCCTTCTTGTCCCCTCCCGACTTATTCTTGGGCGCCATATATAACGATGGCAGAGTCACGAGTTGCAGAATCTCTGTGTTTTCTTACGATTAGGAGGACTCGGGATTCGTCTGGGACAAAGAGGTGTAAATTGTGAAATGCTCCTCAATGGCCAATCGCAATTGAGGGGTCTGCGTCGAGGCACGAGCGCAACCCCGCCAATGAACTCTCGCTCTGGGCTTGGGCCTTGGGCTTTGCCTTCCGCTAAAGAAAGCTACAGCAATCTTCCGGCATCCTTTCAAACGAACATCCCCCTTCTCCTAGATTCGAGTATTACTCTCCTCTGTCCTCTCCAGATTGTCTAGTGTTTCTTTCTGTTATTTTCCTAGATGACAAGACCCTAGGATTCCTAGAAAGATCTTCTCTTTTTCCACGCTACACAAACGTATTTCCAAGCGTTTGACTTGGGCACAACTGTCATTCACCTACTCTCTGCCATCCTCCCTTCTTCCAGCTCTCACTCCGAGTACAGAGATCGACATTCACGAATACTCCAACTCCATTTCACAGCTCTCTCTTCCTTTCTGAGACTATTCTCTCAAAGCTCTTAGGTTTTGAACCTGCTCCACCTGATTTCTAGTACAGAAACAAGCCAACAACCAAACAATGCCTCATGGATGGCCCCAATCCCTCATCAGAGTGCAGTCCTCCCCGGAACCCGTCGCCATAACTTCAACCGACTTCGTCGTCTTTCCCAACGATGACTTTCATTCGCTCATCAACAAACTGTTCGTCTTTCTCCCTAGTCTCACATTTCTCAGATACTTATCACCACTCGATCCATAGCTCTCAGACCCTAGGACCCTCCTCAGGCATCGGCTCACCGAATATCAATCCGCTCATATTGACAGAATTGATGCGTTCCTATAGTTCTTCTGAAGATGATTGGAAAAATTATGCATTCTCGGATCCGGGAAAGTCCTATGCCAGAAATCTCGTGGAAGAATGCAACGGGAATGCGAATCTTGTATGTTCCCTTCTGCAACTCCTCTCCTGCTCTCCACATTTCACATTTCACCTTCAGTCTTACGTCCCCCTCCCATATCTATATATACAAAATTTATATGACATTATACACCTCAATCTAACACTTCCATCTCCCTCCGCAAAAAGTTAATCCTAGTATACAACCCGAACCAACGCACCCCCATCACCGACCACGGCTCCCTTCACTGCATCATGAAAGTCCTTAGCGGCACCCTCAAACAAACCCGCTACCAGCACCCCTCCCGCGAAAGGCCCACGCACCAAGTCCTCCACTCCATCTGGTCCTCTACTTTCTCCGAAATGAGCCCAGGTAGCAGTTCATCCGCTTCAGGCAGAAGCATGAGCAGTGCATGTTCCAATACAAGCGCAGCCTCAAGTCTGAGTACAAGTACGTATAGTTCGTATTCAAGTTCAATCTCGACGTCACGGGAAGGATCGGTTGTGCATTCAGAGGTGGAAGAGCAGGTGCTTCCTGGCAATAGGTATAGCAGCGCCCGGCGAGAGAAGGGAAAATCAAAGGAAATGGAAGAGTCACAGGAAGAGATGGAAGACCGTCCGGATATCAAGAAAATGAGAGATATCAGGAGAAGAAGAAAAGCCCCGGTGAAAAAGATAACATCTCCTTCTTACACGAGAGAAGAGACTCCTCTGAAGGTTATTGAGGAGAGGTATTACGGGAGAGATGAAGTGGTCTACATGGGCCGGAATGTGGGTTTGTATCAGTTTGAGAGTGTAGGTGCGGATCCGGCTGTTTCGTTATGTTGTGAGTTTTTCTCTTTTTTTTCTTCTGTTTTTGTAGGCGTCCTATCACCTTGGTTTTCCTTTTGAGAAGACCGGCATGCTGATGCCAAGAAACATTAGTATTCACACCACCCAACCCCGCCCGTCTGGCAAGCAATATCTTCAACGAACAAACCGGTCGGCGAAGTTACTTTGTACAGGGCAACGACTATCAATCCCGCTTTGGAAAAGAAGTTACAACCCGCCTCATCAAAGTTGAGAGCTTCCAATCATCACAGTTATGTTGATTGAGCGGGAGGAGAGGAGGGTGGGCGAAGCTGTGGAGGGGAGACCGAGATTTCCTCCTTACAACATAAAGAAATGAACGGGTTTGCTATGATTTTGATGAGGGAAATTCAACCATATGAATTTTGCAGGAGTTAACAATGGTCTGGCGTTGCGAGGGAGACATATTTTTAGCTTGATCTTTTTGCTGTGCAAAATACCTGAGTGGAACGAGCGAGCTGGGGCATATCATTAGGACTTTTGCAGCGGAACTCAGAATGCGAGTATTTGTCATTTACCTTTATGAAATCAGGGTCTCAGACGGAATAGAGTGGTTGGTTGGTTGAGAGATAATGCAATAGACAAGAAAGACATGGCAGACATAAAGGTTGAAAAGACTAGAAGAATAAATAGCCGGAAGATCAGAAAGAGAGGAAAAGAGAGTGCATTATTAGATCGCACGCAATGGGGTTGAGGTTATTTGGCTGGTCTTTTGGGTATACCCTGTTTTCGCGAGGATAGAAGGGAACGGGGAAGGTCAACTTTTAGGTAGACCTAAATGGGGAGGGTGGCAGGGTGCTATGGCATGTGACTTCACAA
This sequence comes from Tetracladium marchalianum, assembly GCA_037074945.1. Classification (NCBI taxonomy): domain Eukaryota; kingdom Fungi; phylum Ascomycota; class Leotiomycetes; order Helotiales; genus Tetracladium; species Tetracladium marchalianum. The sequence goes on from JBAMDN010000231.1 coordinate 10,157, forward strand.
CTTACAAGGTGTATATGAGAGCTCAGTAGCGATGTCATGGGGAAGGAAAAGAATTTTCAGACGAAATGCTATTCTTATTCTGCTATTCTGATCTGATCTGAATCATTTTTATGGTGTCATTCATGTTTTTCATTGTAGAAAATGCACTGACGAGTTGGCTTCTACAGCATGGAAAAACTCCATCCGAAAGTCTACGAAAATCCCGCGAATTAATACAAATGCAACGCTTTTCCACCCATTCACGACATTTCAGAGCGTAGGCGTTTCGTCTTTGCAAAAAAAAGAGGAGAAAAGAGAGAAAAAGACGCAAAATATCTGAACGAACCATCCATACCATGCATACCTTCCCTTACAATGCAAAAACACCATTCTCATTTCCTTTTTCATTCATCTCTCAGATCTGAAATGACGAATAGACCATCTAGACTTTAAGAATCAAGATCAAGACATAATAAAAGAAGCGAAGATGTCAAGAGCAAATGATACAGGTGCAATCAATCGCAACGCCATGCAAATGTCAAAGACATCAAGTACGAATGATAAGGAGTCCAAGAGGGGAGCTTAACGACCACTGCTGTAATCAGGCTTATATGTCTTGACACCTCCGGCCTTCAAAAGTTCACGGAGAGCCATGGTGGCGTATTGTGAGGAACCAAGAGCGAACTTAACGATGACTGCGAGTTTAGGCTCAATATTGACACCGCCACCGCTGCTAGATGCTGAGATGGGTGATGGAGGTGCAGTGGGGATTTTCTCCTCAACTTTGGCTGGTTCTCCGACCTTGGCTGGCTCTTCGGCTGCAGCCTCAGTATCAGCTTCACTTGGTTGCTTTGCCTCGCCATCATGACCGACAATTGTTGTGGTAGTCGTGGAGACAATAATGCGACGACCCTGGCCATCAACATCTGTCTGGATAAAGGTCTCTTCAATATCGGGCTGAGCGATGGAAGAGGGATTGACAGCTGGCTCGGTGTCACGACGAATCTGAGCAGCTTCCATTGCAGCCTCTTGCTCTGCCATGAGCTTTGCGGGGAGTGCGTTCCAGTCATTCAAAGATGCTGATTGAGCTTGACTCTGAGCTTCATCTTCTGTGGTCTTCGCCTCACCACCAGGTGCCTGTCCAAGGAGCTTCTGCGCCTCTTCAGAATCATCGAGACGAATATCGCGGTAGGCACGGGTGCTGCCATTATAGTCGTTGTTAAATCTACCACCACGTCCCCGAGCGTTCTGACCACGACCACCGCGACCACCACGTCCACGGTTCCCAAATCCACCACGGCCATTGTTATTATCACGCTGGTTCCAATCGTTCTGGCCGTTGCGTTGTTGGAACTCGTTTTCCTTTGGCTTGGGACGATCCTTGTCTAGAATATCAAGATCTGTCTCTGCCAATTGGTCTGTATCCGAATGAGACCACTTGACTTCGAAGCTCAGATTCTTGGCTTGGCTCATAAGCTTGCGGTAATTACCACTCAGACTGAAGTCCTTATCCTTGCGACGCATGTTGGCTGGATCAAGTCGGCCTCCACGTTCACTGCCCATGAATTCCTTGTAGAAATCACCAATGGCGTTCAAGGGGTACTCGACGTCAAAGCCAGGAGTGGGGAGAACAATATCGAAGATGGTGTATTTACCACTCTCTGCCTCTTCTGCTGTAAGTGCGCGAGCTCGCTCAAACATATCGTCAAGATGAATGGCAGCATCATGAGCAGCAGGATGAATGACAACTTCACCGTTCTGGTCAACTTCATCCTTGACTTCAGCAGCCCTAGTCTCGCCAGGCGTAATCATAACCAGATCTCCTTCGACAACCTTAGTGCCAAAACGTGACCATCGCGCGCTTGCTACTGTATTCCAGACAAGAGATTGATATGCGTGAACGTACATCGTCTTCAGATTGCGAGGGATCATTCTCAAGGCACCATAGAAGTCGTTGCGAGAGTTTTTGTTTCCCAAGTGACGAATAATAACGCTTTCAGCAGAAAACTTTCGAGGAAGCTCATCGAGGGCTTGTCTAGAATTGCCAGTGCTTTCAAAGAGGTTAATGGCTCGTGCACGGGCAATATCATCTCTACCCACTCGATCCTGAGATGCTGGATCATGGGTCAAGAGGTCTTGATTGTAAGTCAAAAGCGACTTGACAGCTCCCTCAAAGTCGTCGTTCAAGATAAGTTTTCCAACATCATGAGTTCCGATTCCGAAAGTTCCGAAGCGTTGAAGCCCAAAGTAGTTTAGGAAGCCATGAATTTCAAATTCCTTAACGGCCTTGCTCAAGGTTTCGTTGGCAAGTTGCACCTTGGCATCTTGATCTAAATCGTCCTCGCCTTCGAAATGGCAGTCACGCAAAGCAATTGTAAAGAGATTGCCATTTAGGTCACCAAGTTTGAGGGGGTGTTTTTCGTACTTGAAATCGCCAATTCGTGCTTGTCGAAGCTGGCTGTTGTGCCGAGCCAGATCCTTGGAGTGTTGGCGGAAAATCGAAACTCGTTGGACAGTGACGGCTCGACGATCCTTAGTGCCAGCATAAGAGAAGTCTTTAGGCTTGATTCTAAGTAGCTTTGCCAAATATGACATGACCTCCATTGTATCCTTGTTCTCCTTGAACAGGTTGAAGTGAAGATATTCGCCGCCAAGCTCTTGCCATCCAAGCTTGCCCTTGGACTGATTTACTCGCTGTCCTCGGCTGTTACCACTTTGCTTTTGAACGACTGTGCCCTCTCTTCCTTGCCATGAAGTATTTCCCTTCGGCATAGCTGAAACCTTGATGTTATCACCAAGAGTCACAGTTTCGAGACGAGATTGAAAAATGCGACGCATGTCTCCGTGCATCTTCCCTCGAACAACCCGGTCGGTGAAGTGTGGAGATAGAATCGACCCAAATGTATTATGTTTGGCCCATGGCTTTGCAAGAATCTTTTGATGGAATTGTAGGATCTCATCCTTAAACTCATCACCAAAGTACTTGGCCAAAGATGCCTCATCTTCGGGACTGATGGTGAAAGGGATTGGAGTCTCTGCCGTAGCCTCTAATGTAGGGTCTGACTGAGTGATTTCATCAGTCTTGACATCAGTTAATGCCTTAGCCTCGACCTCATCTGATTTGGCACATTCTGCAACGTCGTCTTCCGTCTTGACTTCAGTTGTGGATGGCTGAGTTACCTCAGAATCCTGCTCGGGTTCGATTTCAGATTCAATCTTTTCGACTTTTTGTTCGGATTTGTCTTCTCCACCCTCTGCCGCAGCAGCACTGTCGTTTGCCTAAGAGAGGAATTAGCAATCCATCATTAATTAAGACCACTTGTGCAATCGCAAACTAACCTTGGCAGCTTCAGCAGCCCAATTTGGAGAACGATCGTTTTTCAAATGAAGCACCGTTCCATCGAGAGCGATCTCATTCACCAAGAAGTCTGTGTATCTGAGAAGTGGTTGATGTCAGCATTGGTAGATCGAAGGCGCAAACAGAGGAGAGACCAATTGAGACGCGATCTCTCATTAAATGCTTCTGCAAGCATGCATAACTTAAAGAACAACCAGATAATATGACAAAATAAAGATCGATGAAAACATACCTCTGCTTCAACACACCAGAGAATCCCTTCTGTTCAAGATTGACATAGTGTATGATTCCCACCTCGCGCTCTCTCTCAAGGTCATCGGTATTGACCATGACCATCTGATTAATGACTCCATCCATTTTTCTATCGCTATCCATTTTGCCCTCCTCGTTTGCAACGTTTGCAATCGAAGGTGTTGTTGTGTTGATGGTGTCGGTAGTAGATGGTGGGGTCACTCTTTGTCTCTTTTGGGGCCTCTCGTCTGAGGTAGCCTCATCTGGCGCCAAGCCATTCTTAGTCATCCTTGCTGTTGTAAGGCTAGTACCTAATATATGAAGTTGAAGTGGAAACTGAACTCTTCTACTCAGTTTTCATGTAATATCAATATAAAACACAGAAACCTGAAGCTCAAGAAGAACCTTTGAACAAGCTTTGGCAGAACCGCTTCATTTGTATTAGCGGCATAAAATTCTGGATGAGGAAAGAGCGGTGTGGTAAAGGCCAAGAGCATCGACGACATCATTTCTTGAACTCAAGGGTGAATTGACAGTATTCCTTGTTATTTCGTTATAAAATTCTTCCAGGATTAATTATCTAATTATTTAAAGTAACGATACCCCAGAGACGCCGTAATATTGTGGCGAAAGACATTTTCCTCCTGGAAATTTAAACAAATGCAGCCTTTCTGACCTTCGTCTCTGTTTCTACTCAACCTCGGTTCAGTCTAGGTCTGCAATTCTTACAGAAAGATGGGAGAGTCTAGCATCCCACTCTGGTGTAGAAGCTCGAGCCCTTAATGCTTTGATCTTACATACATCTTCTTGTGCTTCCTCCAATATAGCTTCGACCATTCTGTTGCACAAGTTCCAATCGTCGATCTGAGACGGAGTGGGAATAGGCAGAAGGCTCACCAAGTCTGGCTCTCGCTCGAGCTGTTGGAGTGTGAGATTCCAGACGTAAAGATTCTCTCCATGAATCTTGAGTCCCCATGTCTTCAAGGTATATCTTAGCTTTCTTAGTACCGCTCTACTAAACTTTGACAGCAGGGGAGATACTTACAAGCCATCATAGCGAACACCTGCCCGTGGAGCCCATACACTGGAGAGTCCATATCCTCGTAAAATTCGGAGTGGAACACCAGAGTTGCATTTAATCAGCTCAAGTGGGATGCAATCAAATGTGGCGGTCACTCTGTATCTCGAGGTTCTGTTGTCCTCACCCGGATCCTCGCTTCCTTCCAGTAACGCCAACGTAAGAACGCCGTATGTGCAATTAGTCAAGATTTCTGTCGAGCTTCCGGTAATACCATCCCGATGTGCGCAAGCAAGATTCAACCACCAGCTAGGAGGCAAATTATTATTTGATATCTCAAGGGTGGGAATAACTTACTCTCCAGGTCTGTATCTATTATCCATGGGGATGTGGATGCCTGTCTGCCTGCAGCATTTGACGATAAACATCGATTTAGGATCATTACTGTATCGGTTCACTGCCACATCATGGAAAGCGCCGCAGGACTTGAGATGATTTAGGCGTAGTTCGTCAATCTGGTCATACCTAGCAATTCAAGCATGTTAGCCTTGTGCCACTATGCTGACTTTGTATCCACCTCAACATACTTTGATCCAAATCTCTCCTTCCATCTTGTCTCCAGAGATGCTGCAGTCGCGTATGCTTTGTCAAATGTAATTGTACCGGCAATCTCCTGGCCTTCCTTTATGATCGTGGCGATAAGCTTGTCGAGGCGGGCATATGCAATTGTTTCCAGTGAAATCATTCGATCGGGGTCTTGTTCGTTGCTCAGCAGCTTGGACAGGATAAGAGAGGTTGGTGAAATGTCCTGATCGGAAATGGGTTTACAGGAGATGATGTAGCGGATTCTATCGGAATGATTCAATAGATCTGACTTGCTCCATTCCCCCTGCTCCAAGATATGCGAGTTGATCGACTTTCTCAGTGCTGGTCAGAAATCAGCTAAGAATACATCAAGCTTGCGGGCAAACAATAACTCACGGGTAGTGAAATGCGCAAAATGCGCAAAATGGACGATAAGGTTGCCATCATTCGCACCATCAAAGCTTCTGTAGATGTACTTTCTTGGTTCTCCTTGCGTAGCAGCCTTTGGATCAGCCGTCCCATTGATGATCTCAGCGCGTGTCTGTTTCGACCCAGGCGGCCAAGTTCAGCCACTCCGCAGTGTCATAGACATAATCGTCATCTTCATCGTCCTCATTAGCGATTGCATGGGTGCCACTTGAAGCTCGGGAATTCCTTGTGTTTAGACTAGACATGTCATCAAGACCAAAGCAATCATCCAGAAAAGTCGTCTCCAGATGGCCAACTTGTTGAAGTGCTTCGCGGGGAAAATCTAGGAAAGGAACTTCTACGTTATGAACTTGTTCGGTTGTACGCAGCTCGGCGACATTCACGATCGGAGTATATCCAACTTTCAGCTCACTCATCAGCCCCCCCTCGAAATCAAATACTGGGAGCAAGGTCGAGGATTCACTATTGCGCATCGTGACTGCAGTCTCACCTGCAGGTGTGACGACCTCATCTTGTTCCTTTGCGGAGGGGACCTGATTCACCGTTGTCGATGTCAATTAGCAGCTCTCAAATGGCAGCAGAGTGAATAGGGTGTGCTTTGTTTACCTTTTCTTGCTCCAAAAGTTCATACACAGGCACAGAGAAGTCCTGAGGTGGCTCCATTCTGGTGGTGGAGGTTTGGTTATCCTCCTTGGGCTGGATGTGGTGGGGTGTTGCCTTGTTGAACGTGTTGATGGTGGGGTACTCTAGACATTTCTGTTCCTGCCCACCTCAAAGTTGAAAAGAAGAGTAGCTTGGCACATTGCTACTCCTCTAACGGTAGGTACTATGGTAAATCTTGTAAGAATCTTACAAGTTGCTAGAAAGGTGTTTGTTATTTGAATTACTTAGGCCTTTGTATAGCTGAAAGAAGGGGTAAGAAGGTCGAAGCAGCCCTCCTGAGACTTTCTCAAAGTTTCTGTAATTCACAGTCAGTTAAAAGAGCCTTTGACTTTGGAGGCCTTTCTACTATGAAGTCTAGGACAGGTAAGTCGTTCCTGAATGCTTTCCAAACTCAAACGCGTCGGACACTTCATCGCAAAACAGGAAGGAGCCGTCCCCCTCTCTTCGCAAGTTAACAGAAAGAGTTCCCAATTCTCGAAATACATTTATTTACAGTATGTACAAACACCCAAACTCATGCCATTCTGGATATCAACCCTTGTGTTGTTGTCCGGACTGTTGAAGCAAGCCTGAGACCAATTATTTTGAAGATCTTCTGGAACGGAAATTTAGACTGCAAATAAAGAAAAAGAACACCATACATAGTCAAGACATAGCTGAGATAACACAGTCCTAAGTCTCTTTGAGTGCATGAATTCTAACAACCCCTTGGTGACATAGAATATGATTTGATCACGTGATCTAATCGCAATGATCCCTCTTCTCACTTTTTGAACAGCATCTGCCGAACATCTGCCTGTATGCTTCGTACTGCGCGAAATCTGAGCATCTTGAATGCATTACCGGTTCTTGATTACAGCCCAGGGTCAATTTAGAAGAGGGGAGTAAGACAAAGCTGCTACAGACCTCTCACAAAGATGCCGAGGTTCATCATACCCGACTAGAATGAAGCTTAAACAGGATGACCAAGCAAGCCGTACAACACCACAGCTCGCAATCAATTCCTCCTCTTCTCTTTCCGAAATAAAACAAATCAATTTTCAATACATTCCTCCCATCATGTCTTCTTCCGAAATCACCAGCATCGCAACAGTGTACCCAAAACCCGGCAAGACCGCGGCAGTGAGTTCCCCCGCGTTATCCCTTGCCAGCAATTTCAGTAACCAACACCGACCAGGTTATTGAAGGTCTCCAAAAGGTAGCCGATCACGCAAAAGAGCATGAAGCTGGAACGTTGGCCTATAGTATTACTCAGGAGTTTGACAAGAAGACTGGAGCTCCACTTGACATCGTCGTCATGATTGAAAAGTCGGTTCCTTTCTTGATCTCTAAGCTGGACTTTGCTAAGAATTGGCTAGGTATAAAGACCAAGCGGCGATCGTGGCCCATACTGGCTCGAAGGCATTGGCTGCATTTTCGAAACAGGCCGCCACAGAAGGACTTGTTACGAAGCCGGTAGAAATTAAGCTTATGCGAGTCGTTGGTGGGTATTCGTCGAAGTTGTAAAGCAAGGGGGATGTAATTATGAAAATGCTCGAAGTCAACTGTCCTCCTATTTTAATCTCAAATCGAGTGAACTGGGTTTCTGTACCCTACTCCAATCGAGTTGGTGTTGTGGTGATAAGAAGTGGAAGGGACGCCTCTCCTCCATTGCGACTTCACTTTGCGAGAGTGAATGCAATATCTTTCGCCTCTCCCTCTCACCCATTTCATCCATTCCAATCTTCTCTATCTGCAATCAAAGTCCACACAGCCGATACAGCAATCCTTGAATGGTATTGCGACAGAAGATTTTGAAACGTCTTCGATCTCTTTATCCCAACCATGGATCACCACTGTGAGCATGAGTTGTCAGCGCCCGTTGTACTCACACTGTCGACTGGGGAGCTCTTCGTCCTCTCGCCAGCAGAATTCGCAGCGACATTCACTCAGTCACCACTTCTAACCACGGTGGACGAATGCAAACGTATAGAGACCATCACAATCAAAGAGGATATTGTGCCAATCAATCTTGTCGTCAGGGCGAAAACCATCGATATTGATGGATCAATAGATTCGAAACCGACTTTGCCTGCATCCACAGCCAGTACCGCACCTACCCGGCGAAACTCTCGACGAGAGCCGTCATGTATAAGCTGCACTCCTACCATTGAGCCACTTACGGTCGAAGAGCTACTTGCTAGAGAGGCCAGCTTCTCTCCGCCATCCCCGAAACGTGTGCCTCGAGGACTTGGAGTCCGTCGGCAATCTAGAGTAGATGCCTTGATGCAATCAATGGTTTATAATGAATACGGCGAACTATTGCATGCCACAGATGCACATTCGAATCCAGATCCTGATGATTTGAGTGTAACTCAACTCCTGAGGCTGATCTACAAGGCATATCGACATGAGGTACGTTTTTCAATCGCTGCTTTAATTCTTCAATAGTTTTATAACCTACCACAGTACCGAGAACGGCTTCAGGCAGTCATCGTCTTGCAATTAGAAGCCGTCGAAAAGCAGCCTGAATCATCACTGAGCAGTACCAAAACCTCAAAGGAGCCCCTTTCTCTGTGGGGTTTCAATGAATTGGCCTTACAACACTCTCCAAGGTCAAATGATGGATCTGGCCCTCTTGTTTATAATGGTCCACCTCGTGTTCTAGAGATTGGCTGTGGTGACGGGACTTGGTGTTTCAAGGTCAAAGAAGAACATTCGGACTGGATTGTGGAAGGTGTGGATGACACAGACCATGTGGGTAGGTTGCCTTTGATCCAAAAAGAATACTAATCTTGGATTGGTTCCAGTGGCGCTGTGTACGAAGTGACAGGGAAGTGAAGTGAGCACACACTTGTTCTCTATGGTGTAGTCACTGAAAGCGCTCTAGGGATTTCATGCTGCCTGACAAATCTGTTCCTGGTGAACAGAAGGCAGATTATTACTTCAGTAAAGTGCATCTAACACAAGAAATGCCAGAATTCACTGTCCGCAACATCAACTCGCTGACCTCACATGAAAATCCCATTCCGTCCAATCTGTATGGCATGGTTCGTGGACAGTGTATTTTCACCCGTGTTGAAAGCTACAAAACTTTTCTGGAACAGGTATTGTCGTAGGTTTGCCAACAATTTAGATTTGATGGGAACTTGAATTAATAAATCCTACAGGATATTGCAGCCAGATGGTGTGGTTGAGTTTGTTGAGATGGACCCAAGACCACGTCACAAAGTGAATGCTGAAAACAATCTTTCATTAAGGGACGGCCACAAGAGCGGAATTGAAACTCAATGGACCAACAAAATCGCTGATCGATTCAAGAATCCTGGCGATGCTGAACTTACAGATATAAATACGCATGGCTGGGCGGCTCGAGTTGATGCTAGAACGAAGGCACATCTACGCCCTGGCGATGGAGTCCCAGCTGTTCACCTGAAGTCGTGGGTGGAGGGCAGCGGGTATGTTCATTCTTTCCAAGAAGCCAGGTCTGAGCTGAAGTCGAAGGTTTTGGGATGTCACACAAAACATTGTCCAGATTGCCGTAGGCGGTGAAACACAATCAGGAAAGCTTCTCAAAGAATTCTTGCACTATCAGATTTCCTTGGAGGATGCGATTCCAAAGGTACTAGCTTGTCAATTTTCCCCATTGAACATTACTAATAATGATTTAGCTTTTCGATGATCTACCCGAAGTAGACTTTGACGACTTAGAAAACGGAGAGTATTATTTGAACCTCCACTTCGTCACTGGCCGAAAGCCAAAAGACCCACGAACAGGAGATCTTCTTGCTGATGGAACCCGACAAGAAATGACAATTTTGACATACGATAGAGTGGCACTTTTGGAGAGCAAGAAAAACAGCCAATGGCAAAGGTAATGAGTGAACCCATCTTTCCAACGCTAGGGAAATCCAGAAATCGCTAAACTGAATATTGACATAGGTTCGACCTTGACCAAAACCTCCCCGGAGCTGTAACGAACTTGGGAAGTTTGAAGATCCTTGAAGGATCGCCCGAGTTGATCAAGTTTCCACGACAAGACGGACCTGAAATCCTTTCGCTGCTTCGTATGAACTCGACAGGTGGAATGATTACTCCTCGGCGAGTTTGAGTTGCGATTTCTTTAGCATTCGTTCTTTATCGGTGGCTTGTACAGTACACGAGGTGATCAAATGGGAATGGATGGGCACACCTTGCGTGATGCTCTCAATCGGAGGCTTGGAGGATGTAGAATGGGAAGAAGTCAAGTATGCAGAGAAGATACTTGTCTTACCTTGTCGCTGCTGGGCATATATTATGGCCATGCAACAGTGACCGCGTTGCTTTACTTTATAGATTATATTATTTTTGTCTCTCCCTCTGTCTCCTTCTCTACTCGCGACTAAAATACAAAATCAACTTCCTCCTCTCCAACGTTTTAGGTATCATTTGATTTCGCTTGGTTGATTGGTTGACAATTTCCCCTACATCTCTTCTCCTTCTCTTCTCCTTCTCTTCTCCTTCTCTTCTCGTCTCTTCCCCTCGTAGTTCCGTTTCTACGCCTAGTTATGTGCTAGGTTGGTTGTTCCAATCCGTCCTATCCAATCCGCTCGTTTTATATCATGAGTTCATGAGTTCATGATTACCTCTCAATCCATCATCTGGTCATGTTTTATCCCATCGTAACCATTTCATCCATACCATCATATATATATCGCCTTCCTTCCGTTCCCCTTACTGCCTTTCTGCACCGCATCATACCCAACCCCTCACCACCAACTATCCAAGAACCTCCCTACCCAATCCCTACCCAGCAAGCAAAAAAAGAAAAATCATGCCCTGAAATAGAATCATCAAAACGCCAACCCCAACCAAAATATGCTAGGCTATTTGAATATATATGCCACCAAAAACAAGACAACGCAGCTTCCCCGAATGACTTGAGATGTCGAGCAAAAGCCACACGATCCAGCGGACGAAAATCTTGCTCTTTTTGTTTTTCTTGAGCACATCCCTCCCACTCTCAACTAAGCCCAAGCTTCTGGTATCAAACTGTGTTTTTGAAGAGAGAGGGAGGGGAGAAAAAGTAGTCTATTTCTTTTCATCCCATCCCCAAACCGTAGCGAGGAAATGTGACATATTGACGCGCTTGAGACGCATATCCACCATCCAAGGATGCTCGAGCATTTTCCATGGTGAAGCACGACGAAGTGGTTGTTTTTCCAGACTAGAAAAGCCAATATATTAGCACAATGGCCCCCGAAAATTTGAAAGAAAATCCAAGATTCTGTTCCTTGAATTTTGGCAAAAAGAGGAGGAGAAACATACCAGCATTCAATAAAGTACTTGAAATTATCACTCCACTTGATGCCACTCTCCGGCTCATCCTTCAACCTCGGAATGGGCTGACGCACGATATAGGTCAACAAATCGATCATACCCGCACGAGGTTGCATCTCCGTCCCATCAGCCGGAAAGGGGAACCTATGCTGCGCGACCTCCAACAACGTCACGCCCGTCGACCACACATCAGAAGTGATAGTGTAACTCTGTCCGGTAATTCGTTCCGGCGCCATGTAATACGAAGTACCGATGAAAGTATTCGCATCTCCCTTGGTACCGAACTCACCACTGACACCGAAATCGCACAACTTCACTTGACCGTTGCGGCAGAGCAGGATGTTGCTGGGCTTGATATCGCGATGGATGATTTTCTTGCTGTGAAGGTAGGTAAGGCCGTTTAGCACGCCCTCGGCGATCTTGCCGAGTACTTTCTCGCCCGTGCGGCCGCCGAGTTTCTTGACTTCACGGTAGATGGCGTCGAGGGAGCCGCCTTCGCAGAATTCCATGGCGATGGAGATGGTAGCCGTGGAGGGCTCGACGAAAGCGCCGTAGTAGAGACAGATGTGGTCCGATGCGCAGTCTTTGTTAAAATTGAGTTCGCGGATGATTTGGCGCTTGACATCTGGGTCTGGGTTTGTTGTAATGATCTGAAATTGTCAGCAAAAGTAAAGGGGTATAATGTTTGGAGAGACTGACTTTAAGTGCAAATATTGTCTTCCCACCAGTCAACCGGCATTTTGTAACTGCTCCACCAGCACCTTCGCCTAGACTGCCCAGTTCTTCGATTCTGTTCTCCAGACTTGCTATTCGCCAGCCTTCGTCGTCGAGTTCTTCCACATCAAGCGTTCTCCCTCTCTCCAAACTTAGCTCACCAAAGCCCTCAAGTCCATTCATACTTCCATCCCTCTCCATTCCAACTCCGCCATCACTTCGTTCCGAGTATAATGAACCCACAGCAGACGCTGGATCCGGAGTTCCTTGCGGCTGCATCAGACCATACTGTGAGGCAAAAGAAATAGCAGAATATTGTGACCCCGCAGACGTGGGACCGCTTGCCCGTCCATCCAGAGGTCCAAAACTTCCTGATCTTGAATGTGCGGCACTACTCTCGCTTCCCCCGCTCGTGGCATAATTCTGATTTGTCTGTAGAGAGATTTGTGGTCGGCCATTTGCCAACGGTACTTGCTCATGTGGTGTTTGGTGGCTTCCCATAGGGGTGGCGAGTTGTAATCTTGGAGGGCCAGGTCGGGATGGCATCTTGCCAGGCATTTGCAAAGAAAGTTTTGCTGGCTGTCCAGGCATCTGTAAGGAGAGTTTTGCAGGTGCACCTGGCATTTGTAACGAAAGTTTTGAGGGCTGCTGTTGCTGAGGTTGTCCAGGCATTTGTAGAGAGAGCTTGTGTTGGGGTTGTGGTTGCTGCTGTGGCTGTGGCTGTCCTGGCATCTGCAAAGAAAGCTTACCCAAAGGTGGTCCATGGTTCACAGGATTTGCGGATGGTGATGGGGGAATCGCAAGACCGAGTCTTGGGGCTCGATTTGCGCTCTGTTGTCGACTCCCTGGAATCGGAGGACGGAGAAGGGGAGCTGGTGAAGACATTCCGAAGGGACTGTTGGAATCTGGGATCTGGAGAGTTGAGATGTCAGCGTTACCCCACTTCATCACCAGTCTCACACGGTCGAGGAGGAGTGAGGGGCGAGACATACAGGTTGAGGGGTATATATGGCAGTCGAGTGTGTGAGCGTAGCTCTGGGTTCAGAGGGTTGAGGAGGAGGCGAGCTATAAAAGTCCTCTCCGGGAAGGTTTGGGTCGTTCATCTGCATGTATGCACTCGGCCGTGGCCAGTTTGATCCTCTAGGCAGGGAGAGCTAAACGCTGTTCTCTCGATTTCGATTGATTAGACGCAGTTTTAGAACGAATGTGTGTAGTTGACGAGTGTTGTTTGTTGGTGAATTTGGGTGAACGAGAGTTCGTGTGGCGAGGAAGGATGTGGTGATCGTTCTGTGCTGGAGGAGTAGGAAGAGCTGAAGGTTGTGTATTCGCGGTGGTGGTGGGCTGCGGCTCGGAGTTGGAGTCTTGGGTCCTTGTTGTTTCAGCTTTTCGTCACGATCGGCAGACCAACAGGGGTGCCGGCGCCTAGCTTGCGACCCCAATGTGATGAGGGGAGATCACTGGCGAGCACTCGCTGGCGCACACTGGCAGATATAAAAGGTTAAAATTAAAGGATAAATGGCCGTTAATTCCTTGGTTGTTGTCAAGATTGTAAGGGCAAAGGGATTGTCAGCAGGAGCAGGGACAGAAATCCAGACAAAAGCAAAAGAAATTTACGGTGTAAAGAATGAAGAGGGTCCGAGGGCAAAGGTAGGCCTGGGGCACTTTGGGGGCTGCAGTCGGTCGTTGGGTTGGGGTCGATGCGGGTGACTGACCAGTCCAGGGCAAGTGAGAGCTGGTTAGGCCAAACACATCACGGCCAACAGCCGCCGAGGGGCTGGTGTGCTGGTGTGCTGGTGTGCTGGCTTTTGGTGAGAGAAGTATGATTCCAGCTAGGGATTGCGTGTAGGTTTTCCTCTGGTACAGGGAGTCGATGTGTCGATGGGGAGGAGTACAGCACTGTACCGTGCCATCTGGACGAGTAAGAGATGGACATCTAGTTGCAAAAGGAAGAAGTGAGGTGATGCGGATGACATGAGACGGCATTGACGACAAGCATTAGTGCAATGGTCAGCTTGCAACGATATTGGGAGATGCTTAGGGAGAGAGAGCCACAGCGACATCTGTGTAACTATTCCGAAGCACTTGGATCGGACATCGGGCCAACTCACAGCATTATTGAAGTAGAAAAATGAGAAAAGAGACAAGACATTGGAGACTGGAGACTGGAGACTGGAGACTGGAGAAGCCCAGGAGTACCCAGAGAATTGTCAAACTTGACTTTCTTCCCCTCGCACCAGACAGAGCGAGTGCATGGTATTGCATTGCATATCCTGCCTCTTGTGCATCTGATCTGCCTTGGACTTTGTTCTGGTAGGGCGGAATGAGAGACCATCACATGTCGTAGGACCCGAGCAACCGAACACGTCGCCCCATTCGCAGGAATGGTGCTGGTTGAGAGTCCTGGAGGCGTGAGGGGAGCGAATGCAAAGTCCTGATGGATCGGATTTGAGTGATCGTGTTGGGGGAAATCACGAGAAATAAGAGGCGCAGATTGGCGAGCAGATTGGCTGATGAATCTCCCTCTGCAACCCCCTCTCGGACACCCACCCCCTCCTTTACCCTCTTTCCCGCAGTCTATTAGTGAGCTGGTGCGAGGCATTCATAGATCATCAGCCTCTTGTTGGGGGCATATGGGGCAATCCAAATTTTGATGCAGAGAAGCAGAGTGCAATTCTCCAAACCAGGAATGCACATGGAATCATTGATTTGCAGGACTTACCGAGTAGCCCCTCCATCGTCCTTTCAAGCGTTTCAACGGAGACCCCGACCGGCTGCGTCCCGAATGGCGGCTTTCGATTACCGGCCCGCCGTACTGTGTCCGTACGGTTAGCGTACTGCACAATTAACCGCGCGCTTCAATCACCCCTGCCGATATGGCTTGTATCACATCACAATCTGCCCCAAAAAAAATTGTTACCAGCACCAGATTCGATCAAATCAACATTTCCACAAAATGGGCTCAAAACAAATAGCAGCACGATCTGCAGCGGTCAGACAGGAGTCGGAGGAGGCGTCTGATGCTTCGTCCAGGTCTGATCACTTATCAAACAACTCGTCAGACTCCGAGTCGGATTCGCTTGACGACCATGGATCGAGGAAGAGGAGGAGAATATCTCCCGTGGTAGACGATGACGATGAAGAGGAAGATGTCGCACCAGCTGCGCCGATGGTATCGCAACCTTCACGAATAAAGTCGAGAATTCAAAAGACGAAGACCTCGGAGATTGAAAGTCTTCTTCTGCCAACTACTACATCTTCAATCACCGCACCAATTGATCCACAGACGACATTTGCTTCTCTCGGTGTGAAACCATGGCTGGTGGGATCTTTGGGCGCAATGGCTATAAAACGCCCTACCGGAATTCAGAAGGGCTGTATCCCAGAAATTATCAAGGGAAGAGATTGCATAGGAGGAAGTAGAACCGGTTCAGGAAAAACAGTCGCATTTGCGGTTCCAATTCTTCAACAATGGGCAGAGGATCCGTTTGGAATATTTGCGCTCATTTTGACACCAACAAGGTATGCAACTTCGAGTTCAAAAAGGCGCTTCTACTAATATAACAACAGAGAACTTGCCCTTCAAATCTACGAACAAATCAAAGCAATCTCCTCCCCACAATCCCTCAAGGCCATTTTAATAACAGGAGGTTCCGACATGCGGCCCCAAGCCGCAGACCTCGCACGAAGACCTCACATTGTCATCGCAACGCCCGGCCGACTAGCAGACCACATTCGTCAATCCGGAGAAGACACTATCTGCGGATTGCGCCGAGTGCGAATGGTCGTCCTCGACGAAGCGGATCGACTCCTAGCGAGCGGTTTCGAAGGAAGTATGCTCCCCGATGTGGAAGAATGCCTCTCCGTCCTGCCTCCAGCATCGAAACGCCAAACTCTCCTCTTCACCGCCACCATAACTCCCGAAGTACGCGCTCTCCGTGAAATGCCCCGCACACCAGGCAAACTCCCCGTTTTCGTCTGCGAAGTCGACACACAAGCCCTCGCTATCCCGGCCTCGCTTAAACAAATGTATCTCCAAGTCCCTGTCACCCATCGTGAACATTACCTCCATATGTTCCTCCTCACTACCGCTAATGTCGCGAAATCCATAATTATTTTCTGTAATCGAAAATCCACCGCTGATTATCTCACTCATCTCTTGCGTTTGCTTGATCACCGCGTAACTGCTCTTCATGGTGGTCTGCCTCAACGACAAAGAATCGACAATCTCGGTCGTTTCCGCGCTTCGGCTGCACGAATTTTGGTAGCAACCGACGTAGCAGCCAGAGGTTTGGATATCCCTGAAGTCGCACTGGTAGTGAATTACGATGTCTCGCGCGACGCGGATGATTATATCCATCGAGTTGGTCGAACGGCAAGAGCAGGGAGGAAAGGTGAGTCGGTTACGTTTGTGGGACAGAGGGATGTTGAGCTGGTTCATGCTATTGAAGAGAGAGTTGGACGGCCGATGGAGGGGTGGGAGGAGGAGGGCGTTAATTTGGAGACGAGGGTTATTAGGGATGCGTTGAAGTTGGTGGGGGAGAAGAAGAGAGAGGCTATGCTTGAGATTGAGGAGGGGAGAGAGGTCGGCGGGAAGAGGAAGAGGGGAATGAAAAAGTTGAAAGCGTAGGAGAAGATAGGGAAGGATTGGTGTAGACATCAATCAGGCATTTCAAAATCAAACAGAATAAAATCAGATTTACCTTGCAACGAACACGCTCACGTCAGAAGACATTTACTCTGTCTATCCAAACGAGCAGAGATATGTTGTCGAGAGCAGCGACTTGCAGGATGGCAACACTTAGTTAAGATTCCGCGATGTTTCAATTCACTATTCATTTTCGCCCTTCCTTCCTTACCTACCTACACAACTCACTTTATTCTTGAACATCAAGTTGAACCTCAAACCTACCTCCCAGTCAGTAGGAGATATCACAGTCTCAACATCCCTCCCTCTCTCCCCTTCACCGAAAGAGAGAATATTCAAACAAGTGCGAGATTTCAAGTACGATCATCCGAGACTAGTGGTGGTAAAGGCAAGAAGCAGTATCGGAAACTCTAGTGAAGAAATAACACAATGAGAGGGTTTATGAGAGATCGTTGTGAGATTTATGTTGTTGTTTTGTAGAAAAGTACGTGCGGTTTATGGAGGGATTTGCGTAATTGGTTGAGGAGAGGAGGTACGATATTCAGCGTTATCATATTTGTCATCGAATAAACAATCATTTACGTGGAAAAGGGAAGAAATTAAACCGACAGAAAGTCCGTCTCGACAGGAATACTCACACTTCGAGAACCACGAACAGTAAACCAGCTATCTCTCCAACCACATATACATCCCAAACATCAACATCCTCCAAATCCACCCCCCTTCTCACGATATACAAAACCGAAATGTCAGAGCGGTTTCCTTTCATCGCCCTCCCCTCCCTAACGAAATATGAATATTTCATCTACTTGTAGAGAGGGAATGCGAGGAGAGGTGGGCTTGACAGCAACCATCTTCACAACACTTCCATGACAACGCTTTTACGGCAACACTCGTAAGCTAACACTTTTCCCAACGAAAGCATTTCCATAATCATTTGTCACAAAACCAACAGCCAGAAGTTTTCTGTCATTCCAAGAATCTCAAGCACAGTCTCTCAATTACTCGGCAGCAAGGGGTTTAATTAAGATGAAGAACAATGAATCGGTCACACAATGAGTCGATTTCTTCTGCGACACAGAATGTATGGAAATTAACTGTGGTAGGGAGCTAGGGAGGTGTCATACACCCAAGATTTATTCTGGGTAATTCATCGTGTGAGCAAATCACGAACGTACGTCGCAGCTGCAGTTGAATTGAGATTGTGAAAAGAGAACTTGTGATGCAAGTTGCGATATGCGAAACCTTGAGGATCAGATAAAAAGGGACATTCAAAAGTGATAAAAGACTTGCGGACTATGTTGGAATAGCCACTTATGAGATCTTATAAAGTGTTGCCACGTCATCTGATTCCTTTCTAGCAGATACGACCCAAAGGTGAATAAATTCCCAGCCCACCACCATCTTGACTTGTGAATCGCGGCCTGGAAACTTCGAACACTACCCAACAGAGATTTTGGATATAGGTCTTTGAGCTTTCGCTGTGTCAGGGATAGGTGATAATATGTGATTGATCATCGAGATAATTTTGGATGGGAAAGTCGCGAAGTATTCAAGTACTTCATTTCCAGCAATGTAAAATAACGTATCGATGACCGAGAATTCCGACAACAACGCTGAACGAAGAGCAGCCCACGAAGGAAAGAACAAGTAGACGATGGAAGAGATGGAAGGAGTACTTGCAGGAAGAAAGAAAAGGGAAAGAAAATCCATCTCAGAACAGTACTTGCAGAGAATCACTACCATCTTCTACAGTGTGCAAGACATCTGCAAAGATTGGTTAAATCCCCTTCAATAGTGATCATAGATCAATTTCGATGGACGAGACAGCAAAGTATGTGACAGAGTCAACGGGTCAAGTCAACGAGATGGCCAACGGAACAAAGTCGTATCGCTCTCAGAGTGGCGCATCCCGAAAGCACATTCTACTCCATGGGGGAGGCTGATGTGCTTTTGGGCGTGCTTCCCTTCTTCTGTGCCACAGATTTGTTGGGTGGGTCGAATTTCCGATGGGTCGAAATGTCGAGGGCGTCAAGTGTTGAAGGTTTTCGAGGGATGTCGGGGAGATCGAGAAGGTACGGAGAAGGTCGAAGGAGTCCGAAATTCGGAGAGGAGATCAGAGGAGTGTCGAGGGAGATCGAAAGTTTGTACGACAACGAAGAGTTTGAGAGACCGGGGAGTTCGAGAGATCTGGGGGAGTTCGAAAGACCGGGAGCGCGCCGCAACGAGAGAAGCTCGGGGAGGCTCAGGCAATTGGAACAGTGCCAGGCTTATTTGAAAAGTCTGAGGATTTCGGAAAGTTCAAAGTGCGTCGTGTCGTAGGCGTGTCAAGCGGATCCGGGGTGCTGGAATTGTCGTGAAAGGTGAGCATGATGGGGGTTGACTTGCCTTGGTTTGGGGAAGAAAAAGACAAGAAAGAGAGGACGAAAGTGAAGGCGAGGCTGCAAATACATCTGCCTCATCGACGGGCAGCCAATACGACTGAGCTAGCGCTAACCAGGTGGTATGTGCTCAAAATTCGCTGTGATCAAGTGAGTCCTCGCTGGTGGTTGGCCATGCATGGGATATTAGATGTTTGGGTTGCGAATCAAGTAAGTGGTATGCTAGTGTTGGTGTCATAGTTGAGCTGAGTGAACTTTATTCGAAGTTTCAGGAGGGAAAATGAGAATGGGGAGAGCGAGATGGAAGTGTGTCAATGGAAGATATGTAAACAATGATCAAGAACTTGGCGAATCATAGATAAAAAGAGTAGCAGCTTCAGCAAGATCCAGAAAGCAAGAACCGGTATGGTGTAAAGAATGCGAGAAAAGCATCTACTGATTGAGGTAATTTTGTATTGTACATTCTAATATTCTATCCAAGGGTTTGTTTCACACAATGATACACAAGATTCACATATCTATACAATCACCAACCTCTTCATATCCTACTTCTTCTCCTTCCAGCTCGACGCCCTTGAGGCCAAGTACGTCTTACTCTGAATTGCCTTCCAAATACCATAAAACCCACCCCAAGGCCAACTCATCAACATCCTCATCCAAACCGAACTTTTTTGCAATGCCTTCTTCTCCCCTTCAACATCCACTCTAACCTTCTCCCATACATTCGGCAGTCCCTTAGCCTTGTACTTCTCCCTCAATCCTTCATACCATTCTCTGTTAAACATGCTCCAGAATTCATCTTGCCCATAGTAAGTATGTGCGTACAACCATTTCATACCACCCAACTCCCGAAGTTTCTTCTCAAGTCCCTTATTCTTGGCAATTGCCTCCTCGTGATTTCTTGGACCGAAGCCCCAAAGACCAATATTCAACATCAATTCATCTTCCTTCCCTTCCTGTCCATCCTTCTTCTCTGCCAGAGGCAACAGTGACCTCGGATGCATAGTCTTCGTCCCCAATGGACTCGTCTTCAGCGGACACAACCAGAGCGGCCAAATCCCAAACTCCTTCGCCGTATACTCCACAAACTTCTCCGCAGTCTCATATGGCAGCGC
Organism: Tetracladium marchalianum; assembly: GCA_037074945.1. Taxonomy (NCBI): domain Eukaryota; kingdom Fungi; phylum Ascomycota; class Leotiomycetes; order Helotiales; genus Tetracladium; species Tetracladium marchalianum. Next base: position 30,573 of record JBAMDN010000231.1, read on the forward strand.
CAAATCTTGAACAACATATTTCTTGGCCTCGCCACTCGCATGAAGCGCGGTATACATCATTCTGGTGTGCACAAAATCATCTAACCACCATCTAGTGAGCTTGTTGAATGGGAATTTGAAATAATCGAATGCCGAGCGGCCGACCCAGAAGCCGCCGCGGTCGTAGCGGAAGAGATATTCCGCCAGAGGAATTGCCTCAGTGGTTGAAATGGTAGGAGAGTCTGTGATTTTCGATTGGACGTGCATGTAAAACCATGGATCCCAAGCCGAGCTGAATGTTTGAATCGGTGTGTTCGACGACGTAATCTCATCCGTCAATCTCCCCGTCACAATTGCGCCTTGAGTTTCTGAAAACATGATACCATCCACATAATCCACTCCATCTCCCATCTCGCCACCCGTCGCACGATTCAAAACTTCAATCGCCTCCTTCATACTCCCAACCGGATGATAAGTAGTCTCAACGTATTTCTTCGCAACCTCCAACTTCAACTCCACACACGTTGTAACTCCAAATGTCCCGACCGCTCCCGCTGCACCATCTAATAACTCCCTATCCCCCTCCCTCTTTCTATCCAACGTCACAACCTCACCATCCCCCAACACCATCTCCACCTTCTGCACTCTCCTATCAAAAAAACCATGTTTCCACGAACTACTCTCGCCAGATGTACCAGAATATCCACCACCGACTGTAATGCCCGGAAACTCCATCACAACGGGTGGGATGAGTCCGTATTTAAGCGTTGCTTCCACCAGACGATCCATCGGCACATTTGGCTCCACGAGACAAGTTTTATTCTCTACATCAACGGAAAGAACGTGAGAGAGTGTGCTAGTATCTACAACATTTCGTTTATCCTTGTTACGCGTGGAATTCGTCGAGCCGTGCGAGATACGGAATTTCTGGTTGTGCTGGTGGAAATTGGCGACGGTGGATGAGATTTGCGCGACGGTGGCATCGTGTTGGATTTTTTGCTGCTGCTCGCTGGAAATTGTGGAGGCATATCGATAGGTAATTTGTGTGCGGTGTAGAATGGCTTTATGTTCATCTCGGATCATTCGTAGAACGTTGGTCAAGCCTGTCTTGGAGGATGCTAAAACTCGAGATTGTGACGCGAGGGAGCGCCATTGGCTCCTCCGTGGTGGATAGAATGGAATTCGATTCCATTTTACTGGAAAGGGCCGTGGAGTGGCCTTCATTGAGGGAGGTAGGAGGGAGGATTTGCTAGCATCGATATACTTCTTGGAGTCATTGACGTCTGGAAATTTTGTGGCAGCCTTGCAGCGCCTCGGCTGCCAAGATTCTCGAAGTTGGGGATTGACCAACCACATGAGACGATATTGTTTACATCTCCCTTAGCGAAAAGAGAGTAGGATTTCACATATGAAGTGCTTGTCATTCAATGTAATATACAATTCTTATTTATTCATGGTTTTTACACTCAACTCTACCATCAAGATAATATAGTTTACAAAGAAACTCCCCTCCTCATTCGCCGAGCCATCGACAAATGAAAAGAGCCTCCGCCAGGACAACACACAGAGACATGCAGACATTGAGTGAAGAGAGATTTTATCTTTGATATGCGCCGCGACAGAATGCGAAAGCCGCAAATAAAAGACCGAGAACATAGCAGACGCCCATTGAAAATGCCCCTGATACAATACAGTAGTACAGGTCCGGATATCCCACCTCCATCTGTTTATCCTCCCCCACACCACCTCCACCCTCCCTCTCAATCGTCTTTCTTTCATCTTTCTTGCTGATTTTTCATATTTGTTTTCTTCTGCTTCAGATTTGAGCAGGCTTCGGTGGCTCGGACGTATCTTCAGGCAGTGGTAATGGCGCAACAGGCTTTCCAGTGGCATCGAAATACTTTGAGAATTCTTTGTTGTCATCCCACTCTCTCTTACCCAACAACCTCACCATATCAGCGCGTCCGAGAACCTCCTTACTCAACAACTCCTCGGCTACGAGACCGACCTCCTTCTTCTTGGCGGTCAACAAATCCATACATTGCTTGTAGGCCTCGTCCACGATGCGACGAACCTCCGCGTCGATCGTTTGAGCCGTCGATTCTGCGAATGGCTTGTTGAATCTATTTTCGTCGTCCTCGAAGTGGAGTGGACCGAGTTTCTTTGACATGCCCCATTTGGTGACCATGGCTGTGGCCATGCGAGTTACCTTGTTGAAATCATCGGAGGCACCGGAGGTGACAGTGTCGAAGTGGAGTTCTTCAGAAATGCGACCACCGAGAGTCATGGCCATACGGTCCATGAGTTGGTTGACGTTCATGAGGTAGGTGTCACCAGCTGGGAGGTATTGAGCATATCCAAGAGCACCTTGGCCACGGGGAATGATGGAGACTTTGAGAAGGGGATCGGCGTATTTGAAGTACCATCCACAAATGGCGTGCCCGGCTTCGTGGTATGCTACAACTCGCTTCTCTTCTGGTGACAAGACAAGTGATTTCTTCTCGAGACCACCGATGACTCTCTCAATAGCTTGTTCAAAGTGGAGCATTGCGACCGAGGAAGCGCTTGTACGGGCAGCTGATTAATGAGTTAGCAAGAAATCCTAAAGCCATGGTCTCAAAACTTACCGATCAAAGCAGCCTCGTTGACACAGTTGGCAATGTCAGCACCAGAGAAGCCTGGAGTCAACGCGGAAAGTCGTCCAGTCAGGTACTCTAAATCCTCATTCGTCACAATCTTCTTCAAGTGAACCAGGAAGATTTGTTTGCGGCCGTCCATTGTTGGCTTGTCAATGGAAATGTGCCTATCGAAACGTCCGGGGCGCATTAAAGCCTTGTCGAGAACATCAGGTCTGTTGGTACCCGCGAGAACGACGACTTGCTCTGAGGTATTGAAACCGTCCATCTCAGTCAGGATCTGATTGAGGGTAGCTTCTCTCTCATCATTTCCACCATTGAAAGAACCCGACTTTCCTCTTGCCTTTCCAATGGCATCGATCTCGTCAATGAAGATGATACAAGGTGTATTCTTTCTCGCCATAGTGAAGAGATCTCTCACTCTCGAGGCACCAACACCAACGAACATCTCTACGAACTCAGAACCACTGACACTGAAGAAAGGAACTTGAGATTCTCCAGCTGTAGCCTTTGCAAGCAAAGTCTTACCTGTTCGACGTTAGCTAGGGTTCAACCAGGGTGTGGCAGCTGCGCCAGGTGACGGCGATTAAGATATGTCTTACCAGTACCAGGAGGACCAGACAGAATAGCGCCTCTTGGAATCTTAGCACCAAGTCGTTCAAACTGTTCTGGAGTCTTCAAGAAAGAGACAAACTCCATAATTTCGAGCTTTGCCTCATCCATGCCAGCCACATCGGCGAATTTGACCTTGATATCTGTCTCGTGATTGAACTTCTTTGCGCGACTCTTGCCCATACCAAACACACTATTTGAGCCACCGGTTGCTCCACCCGCTCTCCTCGACGCAAAGACAAGCAATCCCACGAGCAATATCGTAGGACCAAAAGAGAGCGCCAAATCCCACATACTGCTAGTAGAAGCGTAGCTGATTGGTATCCTCTCCTCAAGCGGAATGCCTAATTCCTCTTGTGCGTCATCCATCCTCCTCTCGAATACCTCGACCGAGCCGATTGAGAAGTTATAGTGGAAATTGGGATTTGCCGCTGGTGAATCAGGGTACATGGCCTGCGTGGCCTGTGTGTTCAGATCCACGCGCACCTTGACACCACCCCGATCACTCTTCACTGTTAATTTTTCGACCAGTCCCTTATCAAGGAACATACTTCTGAATTCCTGATACGAGATATCCTTTGAACTTTCGCCGCCTGGTAGAATGGAGCCAAAGAGGAGGTATGTGGTGAGTAAGGAACCGGCTATCAGGAATAAGTCCATGGAGGGAGTAGTACTACCGATAGGGCCGTCAAACTTCCCGTCTGCCTTCTTCTTGCTACCCTGGGAGGACTCGTTCTTGGAAT
>JBAMDN010000232.1:0-53355 GCA_037074945.1 Tetracladium marchalianum
TAATGGCGGGCGCCGCTTTTTCGTCGCGCTAAGGAGATTAAGCGAGGACAAAGCGGCCACCACTCAGGTTTGATGCCCTAATTTCGAAAATTGAATCAGGAAGAACACCGGAACAGCACTAGATTTAGAAACTGCCACAAAGAGGACTTTTGATGAGGAAATTTTTGGGATTCTAAGAAATATCATTTTTCCAACATCCAATTCTACGGATTCTGTGGTTAGAGACTCACCTGTTGCCATGTTTGTACTTTGAGACATCTGCTTATGTAAGGTTCAGCCGTCCAGCCGTTTCAAGACGACGTCTTCCTTGAAGTCCTAACAACTCAGGCACCCATCTATTTTCCCTCGAACATTTTGTTGCACATCGCAACTTGCGAACATCAGTGCCTGCCATGTTGTGCATGCGGCTCTGCTTCTACAAACTTCATCCCTCTCTTGAACAGCAAAATGTTTACCTAATGCAACCGTTTAACCGAAGTATTGTTGCACATCCAACATGAACGCTGTGTCGCACAACATCTGGTCGTCTCTGCATCTCACAGGCTTCCACCACCAACCACACTCAGTTTCTCAAAAACAACTTTCTCTCTCTCTCAAGCCAATGATAGATCCATTACATAATTTAACAGATTAGGCGAACTTTTTGTTGCACATCGCACTTTTGACTGAGCTTTGCATATGCTCGCCATATGCTCGCCATATGCTCAAACTACATGCTAACAAACTCTCAGCACCAGATTCATAAAACTTCGCAACAACTTCACTCTTCCCATAACCAATAACAAAACGCTTACGCAATTCAACCGTTTAACCTCAATTTTATTGCACGTCGCAACAGGATACGCAGACCATATGCTGAGCATATGGTAAGATTCCCTAATGACGAACGACCCTCCTTCAAGTATCCTTCCTGGCCAAGAGCTAGAATAACAAAAAGAAAACACACATAATCCAGCCTACTGACAGAATTCTTGTTGCACATCGTAGTCTCATGAGCTTTGCATATGCTGGGCATATGCTTAATCCTTCGCTGAGACTGAGAGTTGAGCTTTAGGTGTAGGCGATGTACGCTCGTGCATTGCCAAACGTGGCGAGGTTCCTCTCCCTACCTATGAACGGCGGCGGTGCTTGTTTGATTTAGGAAGCGACATTCCTAGTATGAGTGATTACTTTTACTCTGAATCATATCAAATCTCTTTTATATGACATGAATGATGTTCCTCATGGTCAGTTTCATAATATCTCAATGTTCCGTAGGGCATAGATGGAACCATCCTAGGTACAAAATCGGCTGGCTGGCGAGTTCCCATCACCCACCACGACACCACAACTACAATCCACTTAATCAATTTCCTTGTCTAGGTGAGTATGTAAGTAGCTTAACATAATATATAATATGGATAGATATATAAATAAATATAAAGTCGCAATCCCATCACTACCCCTTGAGGTTTCCATGGTCCTGAAACTTCAAAAACTAAAAGAGCTCAACTCCAACCACCCATTCCATCCATTTAATTTCCATAACTATCATTTCCATTTCATATTTGCCATCCCAAATAAAAACTCCCGAATGCAACTATAAATGGAAATAGACGAAAAGAAAATCACGACCTCAACGTGATGAGGAAAACAAGACGGTCTATGATACATTTGAGTGATGAAGATGACGATTTGCTCCGCCGTGTTGCTAGGTCGTTTGCTTTGACCAAAGATGAGTATGCTGATGAAGATGCCTGATTGGATGGGAGGTATTTTTGACGAACCAAGCGACTTCTATGGGGTATGTGCAAGTATGAAGATGATGTGCTTTGCTGGCTGTAGCATGCCCTGTTGATAAGAATGGGAAAAAATTCCGATGTAGATGTCCATCCAGAGAAAATATGCCCGTACTTTTTGTTGCCTTTTGGATGATGCGCTATAGGTAATAAGTTGACAGGTGAAATGATGGTGTATGATCTTGAGTGTAGTTGGTGGGTGCAGAACGGGATGGTGCACTTTTAGACAAGGGATCATCTTGTTCCAAACAAACTTTCGGTTGCACCTGAGGTAGTGCCATTTCGAGTTCCAGCAACAGCCGCAAGGCTGGGGCTTTTCCCAACAGATAATGTCCAGCCACCACTATTTCGCTTCTCTCCTGTCTTCTCATCGACGCCTTCCATGTCGAACACGAAGTCTCCTTGTTCCTCGTCAATCGGTGTGGTGAATCGACCGCTTCCGCCATTTCCCATACTCCCAGAGCTGGCTTGTCGATCCACGGCCAGACTTGACCTCGATGTAGCACTGATAGGGTTGCTCGTGATACGTCCACTTGCAGATGGGCTAAGACTATCGCTGCCGTTTGATTCAACTCTTCCAAGTCGTGTTCTTTGTAATTGCTGCGAGATCATCGACATTGAACTTTGGCGCGGAGGAGAAGCGAGGAATGATGACGAGTCTGTCGATGTTCCTGATCGAGCAATGGGTCGAGAGCTTGGACTAGCTCCGGAATGTAATGAAGAATTGCGTAGAGGCGACCCAACATGGCCAAAAGCCGAAGCTCTCGATAAAGCTGCGCGATCCTCCTCTTCCTTTTGTTGTTGATGTCGCTGGAAGAGGGGTCCCCATCGAGAAGGGCTGGCATTTGAGGGCGAGCCAAACTTCAATGGGCTGTCAGTACCTGGGGTTCCAGCAGCACTATTAATCGGTCTTCCCCCTTCCTCCGCAGTTCGCGATCCTCGTCGAGCCTTCTCCTGTGGTGTCATCAGATCCTTCAATGTCTCTGGTAGAAGATCTTCTTCGAAAGTGAAATCATCCCAATCTTGGTCAATCGCCTTCGGCAGACTTGCAGACATGACCTTGTTCTTTGCGAATCTTTGTGAATGCATAACCCTCTTTCCGAAATATTCATCGGCGGGTCCGGGAGGCGAGGCAGGGATTCCATTGAAACGATCTCTTGTATCGTCACCAAATGCAGAGCTATGCAGATTCTTCAATGCCTCGGAGCCTCTCATGTCCTTCATACTCATCGATCCTGGTGGGGACTCGATACCGAACTTCGAGGGCACCGAAGAAGCAATGGGACCGTGCCTAGCTATCCATGAGACACCATTGCTATCGAATGAGGCTGGCAGTGGCGCATCCAGAACACTCAATCCTTTCGTGGCAATTGGGGACAATCCGAGGCCCAGTCTATTTTGATCTTCGTCTCTCGGCGAGCCGTACTGAGATCCAGGGTGCGAGATGTAAGTCGTGTCGATTGTCGGTACCGCAATATCAATGCTTCCATGACGGCCATTCAATGGAGGAAAATTCTCATCCGGGCCTGTAAATTGAGGATATTGCTGGCCGTATGGAGAGGGAATCGCATTGGCACGAATAAAACCATTTGTCAAGGCCGAGCCCGAGTTTTGTGGGTGGTATAATTCGGTATTTAGTCGTCCTCCAATATTTAGATGTGCTCCTCCCATCGGTCCCCCTACTGGTTTGTAATTTACCCGTCGTCCGTCTGGAAGAACGTGTACGTTTGCGCATTTGGGGCCGAATTTGCAGTTACCCTGGGACTGTCAGCTGTGAACACAAGTGCCCATCGGCGCTGGAGGGACAAGCTTACCTTTGCAAAGTATTTACAGATGTTATCGGAGGTATTCGAGAGATCATGGCTGAAGGGGCATGCTTGTCCAGCCTGACATGCGCCTTGCCGGAAGAACTTGCACGGAACGTGAGATGTGTCTGTTGATATTAGTAACGCGATCTCCCACCGAGTGCACCGTTTCTATAACTTACTCTGTCGTCCAGGAGGACTGCGCGGACCCTCGAATCTCCCCATTCCGCCAGTTCCTCCGTTCTGTGATGGTCCACCGCCATTAGTACCGTTCACCGCGGCGGGCGGCGGGATGTTCAGCGAGCCGGTGCTCATGTGCCTATACTCGGAAGGCATCTTTGTAGATTGTGTGTATATAGCTTTCGTGAGGACGTGGTCGATTTGTGTGGTGATTCCTCGCAGTTCGTTCCTTCGAAGGCTGGCTCTAAATAACGCGACAAAGGTCGAGGTGGTGCAGTATCGCGGGGTCCACGAGGTGGGGGTCCGGGAAAGAGGACACTGCTCGCGTGGGAGGATGGCGCAAGCGTAGATTGAAGTTGTATATCCTGGAAATAACCAGCTCCGTCGCGAAGCTGGAGTGGACTTCGAAGTTGGTGAGGTATAGACTGGCGTTGTTTCGTCGAAGTTGTCGAAAGAAGGTCGAAGGCTGAGAGGCAGATGCTGAACCGTCCATGCCAAGCCTTCCTTATTCACCGCTGTGGGGACTCGAAGACTCGCCGAAGACTTGATTTTCGACGGGAGCTAGAGTAGCAGCAACTCAACTCGCTCCGTTATGATCAACCGTCAAAGGTGATCTTTGATATCTTCAGTATGCGAATTGCTTCAAGGAGTCCCTTTCATCACCAAGTGGTCGAGAATTGAAGATATACTGTCTTCTTCAGCGGTATTCGAGGTCCTCCTTTGGTCCATCCGAAACTTCCCCCTTGCCAATAGCTCTATCAATATGGCGATAGCTCCCTCCCACCTTTCAATTGCGAATCTCCTGGTGATGGATAGCACCGGGAACTGAATCGATTCGTCGGGTGTCGGTGTGTATGTGTGTGTGTGTGTGTGTGTATTCATCTATTACTTTTTTCGAGCGTCGAAGCTGAGGTGTACTCAATACTGCTCGATATTAACGCAATCAATCTCATGCCGAGTCGACGAACAGGAAAGCTCTTGAGCTCGAGATGCATCCCACAGATCCGGGCAACACTGAGATTCGTATCTCGTGACCACCAGGGCGGCACTTTGACTCCCTTCCTATGATCGGTGCAGGGTGTGATCCAAATAGATATGCGGCAAAGTTGCATACATAGGATAGGTACTCATTTACCCGGAGGAGGTCAAGAATGAATCAAGCAAGGAAGTGGAACCTCTATCAGACATCTCTCTCTCTCTCTTATCACGGTCTCCTTCTCTCTTATTTTCACGCCACTACTCCATCTATATCCTTTTCTTTTCTCAAATACCATGATTTCACCACAGCGATTCCTGATTTTCCACATACGAGGCCATGTCTTGTCCGCCTTGATCACGCACCCTCCCATCTCGCGCAACCTGTCTCAGCTAAAAGCCTCGTCCCGGGATGGTGGAGCACAGCTAGCTTTTTCATTATACGTATTTTACTTTTTTTCGTCCTCAATAGGCCAAAAGGAAAACAATAAGGATAATCCAAACATTGCAAATGGGCTCTTCCTTTCTCCTGCAACTCTCCGATACATATCCTGCACATTGCCGAGCCGCATCAACTATCCTTTATCTCTCAAATTCTTTGTTCTACCACACCTTCTTTTTAATTTCCTTCTTATACCATTTCTAGCATCTTTAAATCCGAACAGTTGGCGTGAACAATATTCTTTTAACTACCACTTTATTGTTCTTATTGGGTCTTCTAGATTAAGGAGAATGGTCAAGATGTCTGACATAGAGGTGGAAAAGCTGACTCGGTAGGCATCAGATGACAGGATTCCCCGACTTTCCCACCCACATCCAACGACACATCCAACTACCGAATACCAAACAACTACTTCTGACATGTGATATTCGGAGTATTATTAAACGAGAAGGAGCAGTTGAGCCCCACGATTCGTCTTTCCTTCGCCACATCTTTTTTGCTATGTGGATCACGCCCTCAGTCCAGTTATTCTATTTTTTATAACAGAAGGACATAGAGTTTAGGATATACTAGAAACTAGAACGTTTCCGATAAATGGAACAGTCTAGTATCATTAATCAAACTACTTCGAACTGCAACACAGCAGCAACCAGGTACGGTATTCTGGCTTTGATGGAACTAACCATACAACAAACTAGATATCAAAGTAACCAAAGTAGTCAATAAGAAGTAAAGATATGTAACTATCTTACAGAATATGGTATCACACGCAACGGTTCGTAATGGATCCCATCCATCCTTCGGGAGTAATTCTGCCACTCTTGGGTCGTCCTAGACTAGCTGGCCTTGGGTTAACAAAAATCATCTGATATTGCACGACGGAAGAAGCGGAACCAATCATCTGTACAAACCATTCAAAAATATAACAACGGAGATAGTAGTTAAATTCATCAAAAGTTAGCAGGTCGTCTGTCATGTGTTACGCATTCGTCATGATGGATGAGCGTCTGTGATAGATTTTGGCGATGACGTATCAAGGAATTCAATGAACCGAAGTTCCATCTAACCTGTTCTCCTACAGTTTTAGTTTATTCTTTTGACTTCGTTGTTCTGGAAGAGAAGCGAACATGGATTGCATTAGTGCTGTACTACCTCTACTATGTTGTCAAATGATGTGTGGACGGCGATTCAATATTCAACCCAAAAAGGCTAAAATTATCGTCTCGAGTACCTCAAGCGGTCAAGAGCAGGACAAGGTATCTTTCTTGGTATATATACACCCCATATATACAACTTCAAACTCTCAATATGTCATCAGAGAGTCGTCTCACTCCCAAATAACTCTCCATGTCCATTCCATTCAATGGTCCCATAGATCTCACTACACTGTCATCCCACAGCCATTACCGTACCAGGCATGAAGGAGTTCCGGAGCTCCCAAATTTCAAGCAAGTGTTCCATCTACCCAACGTCTTTCAACTTTGTGCGGTTTTAGTTGTCCCCAGTACCATGCTGTATGTATGAGTGCATCCTCATGTATAATCCTCCACGAATTAAGTATTCGTCTCGGAGGATAACTCATCTCATCTAATTTCGATCCTTGACATGACATGCGAACTGCATGTTTTAATCGCATGCTCAAGGTCACTGCTCATCTCCATCATATATACTCACCCGTTATCGCCATGCAATCCCGTGGTATCCAACCCAGCCCCCCTCTTTCCCTTTATTCCAATCCAAACCTCATTCATGTTGTATTCAAACTTTCTAAAAACCTCATCATCATGGTCCCCATCAATTTTCTCATGAAAAAACAAGTTTGCCCACAACCTCACCATCGAACATAGTAGTAATTGCGAGCACACCACCAGATTCCTTAACCAAAATATCGTATTTGATGTGATAATAATGACTTCTCCGGCTTTGAAATTGAAGCTTGGGAAAGTCCATGAGTCGTTTGTGGGTGAGATCGGTGACGCATGTGCCCATTAATTTCATTCCTAAAGATGTGTGAGAATTTTTCATTATCAATTAGATAGGAAAAGAGGAGGAGATATCACCGAGAGTTTAAGTTAAGACCCATGGAAAATGGAATGACTTACTTGGATCAGTGACAAACTCAGGACAAATATCGTCATCACAAGTGTAGAACCGATCTTCAAATGTGAGAGGATCACCAGGCCCGATGAACTTCTCTACTGGAATTTTGATTGACAAATTGGGATCTCGACTTTCCCCTTTTACAAGGATAGGTTCATAGGTGTACTGGCACTTAAGACTTTCGTCCAGCCAAGTAGTGCGGTAGTAGTCAGGATGTAGACGTTCCTGGAACGGCTGCAGCAAATCGACCACGACATGTTTACTGGCAGTGACGGAAGGGAATTTGGGTCTCATGGTGCCGTAGGTGACGGCACCTCTGGCCTTTGCATTTGCACAATCATCGGGGCGAATAACGCAAGATTTGTATCGTGGAGGGACATTGAGTGTAATTTGCTGGAAAAGGTACTCATTGGCTCCGAAGGTTCCTGCTATTAAAATATTCTGCAAGATCAGACTCAGTTAGTGATTGGTGCTTGATTAGAGAAGTGCTGGTGAGATCAATGATATTACCTTAATCCTGACATTGTAAGTTTCGATATCCATGATATGAGTTCGTATCAATTCGATAATTCGTGCGACAACGGGCTCAAAAGTTGCAAGGACTTCTTCGCCCTCAAAAACCATAAATCCTTCCTCGATTGATGCTTCGGGATATTCAGCCTCTATTCCAACATCGACTGCCCATTTTTGGCCATTATTCCTGAAATCCTGCTTAATCCGACGTTCATAGTCAATGATACATCTGGCATAACATCTCCCGAGAGTTTTAGAGCCATCTGGAAGCTTCGTTTTATGAAGCTTTGCCCTTACTATGTTGCTGAAGTTTCGGTTCAGAGCCGTACTCCTGAGGTAGAAAGAATTAAAGTCTGCTGCAAAAAAGATTGGAGAGTACAAACCCGCATGTATCACCAGATATAGCTGTCAACTCGACGACGTCCAGAGGATATTCGTTGAGAACCTTGTATGAAATCAAGTCCACGGTGGCCCCTCCAGCATCAACAACTAGGATAACATCATCTGGCCTGAATTCAATTAGTCCCGTGTCCAAACAAGAGAAAAGCTGCGCCTTTTGGTCATCCACAAAGTTAAGTCGGTAATCATCTGCATCATCAACGTATTCGGCATGTTTAATGGCAGTTATCAATTTGTCCTTCGCCACAGATCCAAAATATGGAGGAATAGCAAAGATCCACGCGATCCTCTTTTCTTCTCCAGGAAAAATGTAGCGATATTCGTCAAGTAAACGCTGCCTTATGGTTTGTCGAACCTTTGCTAGCCAGTCAGTGGTAACATCTACATCGGTCAATCCATAGGGTAAGTCAAAAAGATTTGTTTCGTCAAGGTGTGTGACACCTTGGCCCTGACCAAGCGCTAGCTTGAACCATTCGACCTTACTAACACCTAGCTTTGGATAACCTGTCGGAGCAAGTGCGTCGGCAATGTCACTACCCCAGCCAACGACACTTGGCGTCTTATCATAGTATAAGACACTAGGTATCTGTTTGAAATATTAGCGTTGACGTTCAATAGTAGGACAATTCCGCTTACCCTAACGTGTAGAGAACCTGTGATACCAGGGTATCCGGCGATCATGCCTCTGTGAGGTGCTCCCGTGACGTCCGTGAAGGCAAATGCGACGGCAGTATCCGTTGTACCGAAATCGACACCTACGTAAAACTGGGCTAAACTTGTAGAACCGGAAGGCTGGGCAGACCGTAGTTTTGGCGGTTGAATATAGGTGCTGTTGCGGTTATGTGTGAAAGGATTTTGGTTTGACGACGAAGGTGGTGGCTCCTTTGTTTGACCGTACTGACTGTGATGACCATACTGATCGTGCTGGTAGTATCGAGGCACAGGACCAGGAGGCTCATATGCCCCTCCCTGGGGATCAGGTGATCGCGATGTACTTGTGTTCATCCCGAGAATTGTGCGCCAGCTAGTCTTTTGTGGTCGTGACGGTGGTCGATAACCTCCCGTCGGTACAGTCGGAGGGTTGACGTATTGAGTCTGAATTGGACCGGGCCGCATGAATTGTTTTGTAGCATCTGTTGGCGGGGTCACTACTACAGGGATTTCTTTTGCCTTGATTTTGCTTCGAGGCATGGTTTTGTATAGATATTCCAAGGGCGATTTTGGAAGCTCACCAGCATATCCACCTGGAAGAAAGCTTCGATACACCTGAAATTTTTTAGAGTATCAGCTTAAACGCACACAAAGGAGATATTGAAATCACATACCTCTGATTCCGCCTGATCGCCCCGGGCAGAGTATATTCCAGAGAGAAGTTGAATACTTTCCAGGTAAGACTCGTGTTCTTTTCCGAGAATCTTTTTCTTCCCGTTCAAAGCACGCTTGCAGTACTTTTCGGCAGTCTCCAAGTCTCTATTCCCGTAGGAGTGGAGAGCCAAGGTATGAATGCCGTGGAAAACGGCGATATCAACTTTTTGTTTCCCAAATGCAGCCGGCTCAATGATGGCTTCGGCTTCTTCCCACTTTCCTTGGAAGCAGTATGTAAATGCTAAATTGATTCTGATCGGTGTCATGCTTTCAACGGCTTTTCCTTCAGATGTGCTCCTGTCAATGACTTTGAGGAAGAACTGTTCGGCTTTCTCATAATCTCTTTCGCCCAATTTTAACACAGCCAGTTCTTGGAATTTCTTGGTGAGATCTTTCTCAAGATCGGAGTCCGAGTCCGAGTCATTATCATTCGGTTGAGGAACAGTAATTTCGGTTTCTGCCATAGAGTGACGATTTGTGAGGGGATCAGACGCAGAAGCTGAAAGTCCGTTTGAGGAAGCGTCTTCCCTTTGCTCCTCTTCCGGAATGCCAGGCGGAGGAATCCAATTTTCTATGTTAGACACCTCTGTACAGTACAAATTTCATGTCAGTTCAGAATTCCCTCCACAATCAAAGTATTCAAGGTGGGATTAAAGGATACATTTGGGGATAACACTTACGATCTTGCGTGAGCGGATCACCCATAATACTCCCACCCCACACCGTCGACCTACTCCCCACCACCGTACTAGCACTCGAATGAAACGACTCGGCCGCCCTCACAAACTGATGCAAACTCCTAGAAATCCTCTCATTCTCATCACGCTCCTCACGTGACGACTGATAATTCGGCAACGAAGTAGTTGAAGTGAGAGCGCCCTCCACTCGTCCAATCTGAGACTTAAGATCTGATAGTGTCTTCGTCACAGCTTCTTGCGAGGAGTTGCTTTGTAGTAAAAGAGACCTATCCGTGTTTTATTGTTAACATAACTATCCTTCTCTTTCTCCAAAGTATTGTGAGGACCGAATGTGAATGGAAAATGTGAGATATCATACAGATTAATCATATGAAGCGCACTCTGCATCGCGCCATTGTAACTCTGCACCCTCTGCTGATAAACAGCAATATCCTTCGTCTTCAGCCCAAATTTAATCTGTTTCGTCGGCCTTCTCAAGAACCCCCTTCCCATGAACCCACCCTTCTGAATATCATCCAGCATGACACTCATCTTCTCCAGGGTAGCCTTACAATCATCAATGGAAGCCTTGACGCTGAGCCAGAGCATTCCACTGTTGGCCTGGGAATTGGCGGCGACCTGGGGATTAGTCTTCCATGTCTTGCTGATGGCGTCGAGGACGCGCGAGAGTGCAAGTATCTCTTCACAGAGTGAGGCTACGTTTGTGTCGACCTGTCGCGTGTCGTCTACCCAGGTGTAGAGGGTTGCGGATACTTTGACGCAGAGGACGACGAGGCTGGCTGAGCTGGCTGCGATAGAGAGGGGATCCATCTTGCCTTGCCTTGTGGGAGGAGGTTTGGCAAATAATGAATGGGAGGATTTGCAACCAGGAAGAGCAATTATTGTTCGTGACAGCCTCGTCTTCAGTGTTTCTTCAGCTGCGCATCGAGATTCGGAGACTGCCCTCTTGAGGCTTAGGGTGGGGTAGCCAGTGTCACGTGTAGATTCAGACGTTGAAAAACATATTGAAAATAAGCCGCTAATAATTCCATTGTATTATCTCTATCTAAAGCGATCAAGTATATCTGGGCCATGATTTAAACGATAATCATTAACTCTAGGTATGATCAAGGTGTTTAGGATTAAATCTCAAGCTCTTGATCTTCTCATCACATCCTGCTAGTTCGAATACCCCACCAACCCCCACCAACCCCCACCAACCCCCACCACCCGAACCAACGGTCGAATTCATTTACAGACATAAAAAACCGCTTTCATCCCTGATCCCTAACTCTCGTCCCGCATCTAAAGACGATAACCCCCGTCACAGTCATACTCATAATCTTGAACCCCCTAATAATAACCGCCGTCTCCCCATTCCCCCTACCAGAAATCGAATTTCAGACATGCGCCCGACACCAGATACACCTGTAAAATGATCTTTGGGTCAATACCAAAGCTCAAATAAAGGAACCATCTGTCTGTGACGAAACGGATATAACCAAATTGCCTTCCAACTCGCTAAAATAGACGATGCCCGTTTCAATGTCGATTAAATCGGGCAGTTCGCATGGAACTTAAAACAACTGTTATGCTGAATTCGCCGATTCCAAGTCCACCACATTCCAGCCAGAGACGTCGGTTCAGCCCAGCTCAAACAATTCCAGTCAAGATAAAGATCGGCTCCACTCGAGCGAAGCTTTCGTGGCGTGACGAGGAGGAATTGAACCGTGTCTGTCAAGGACTTCGACATCGAGTTGGTTTGGCCCAGCTGCTATCGTCAATGTCTCCTTCCTTTCTCTTGCCTTGCATCCAGAATCGCTTCAACACTTCACTCTTTTCCTCCTTACAATTCCGTCCCCTTCGATCCCATCCATTTCAAACCAAAAAGCTAAAAATCATCATCAAATCACTTCAAACACCGCCCTCATTCCCTTCCTCAATATTCGTAATCCCCGAGTGCCCACCGCCTCGAAACCCGACACTAGGTTCATGAACGGGCATACTACTCAGCGTGCTTCGTCCGCCCAAACTCTCTGGTAGCGCAGCTGCTCCATTCTCTGATCCTACATCTCCAGTATTCTGTTCACTCGCATTGAGATTCGGGTTGCTGGAATGCAAGGAGGGTGCCTGGTGTACTTCACTGGCGGCGGCAGGGGAACCAGTGCTGGATCTTGCAGCGGCACCGTTGTTGGAAGGACTATTTTTGGGTGATTCGCCTGCGCGGCTGGTGCGTGGGGAAACGCGGCCGGTCTGAGGGAGTTAGCTACTGTTTAAAGAGCGAAGTGGAAGAGATATGACAGTAAAAAAGATAATTTGAAAGGATGCGGTAGCGTAATGGAGGTTTGAATGATGAAAATACAAGCAGAGTCGACGACGAAATTAACGGCATTATTGTCACTCACCTGTTTAGCCCAACGCAACCCACAACTATTACAAAGATCCCGTTGTCCACTAGGTCCTCTCCTCCATTCAGGAGTGACTCTCGTATGACAGTTGGCGCAGTCACGTTGAACATGTCCTGGCCTCCTGCGTTTACGCTTCTTCTTGTTGGCGATCAAGGCAGCCAATTCTTCAGCTAACAACCTGTTACTCTTTTCCATCTGACGAAGCTCGAACTGCCAACTTGTGCAACGAGTTGTTTTCAGCTCGTCAAAGATATTGTCCTCGGATGCCAGAGCCTGGTCTTGTGTTCCAATGACCAGTCCAGCTCCTCCAGCACGCGTGATTGAAGGCAGAGAACCAGGGTGCCCCATCATACCCAATTCGCCTGAATTGAGAATTGGAGATGTTGGACTCGGATTTGGGAAAGTGTTAGGATCCAAAGCACTTGGATTCGAGTTTGCTGTCGATGATAATGACTTGGAGGTTGTTGGAGACGCAGTCGCATTGCGATTTGTTTTCAACATCCTCGTTTGCGCTACCAAAAACGTGGGTTTCTGTCCTTCCGTCGCATCTCCTGGATAAAGGGTGGTCTGGGCTTGTAAAACAAGGCCCCGCTTGTTGAAGATTTCGTGTTTATGGGTGACTCGTTTTCCAGTTCTAGCTTTCTCAAGAGACCGACCGAATTGCTCTCTTGACTCTGGGCGCATCAGCGCTTGTATACTGGTGCCTACCAGATCATCTGGGGATCGATCAAGCAATGTCTTAACATTAGCCGAGACGAAAAGGAACATGCCTGATGTCGAAACCTTAGTCCAGATTTCAGCCTCTCCTATACCACCAGCAGCTTGGATATCGTGACGGAACAGTGCATATACTGGACGTTCTCTCCCAACAAGAATGATACACTTCCTTCCTTTTCCTTGCTCAACACAAAGAGAGCCGTGGCTTTCGAACCAAGTGTATCCACTCGTCTTCCTCCTAAATCTGAAAACAATATTGACAGTGGCGCCGGTAGATGTGTCCTTCAGCTCTCGAGTGACGGGAACAATATCACTAGGGTGGCATACAGACGAGAGAGCTGTACCAACCAGCTCTGAAGAGTCGTATTCCAATACTTTGCGACTCGACGGCGAGAGATATAAGAATAAGCCCTTTAATGAAAGAACGTGAACCACATCATCTGTATTCTCCAAAAGCACCTTATCCCACATGCGCTTAGTCAACTCTGATTCGGTGCTGCTGTTGATGGAGCTCAAAACCGTTGAAACATCGTCTCTACTGATTGTTTGGCCTCCATCAGGTCGAGAGCCATCTGGCGGTTGCCAGATATATCTTGGCAGCTTCCCTTGTTTATAGTCAACCGTATACATCCCGCTGGCATTCTTGCCTTCGACGGAGGTTGGTTTCTCGACCAAGTCTACTTGAAATCCCACAATATATCTAATCTCTTTGTCGTCCTCGCCAGTGATCGGGATCATCGTCAGAAGATTCATAAAAGGCTGTCCACCTTTCCTGTAATTTATCAAGCTCCGCTGTGCTTCCTTCCTCTGACTGATCCTGTTCTTCAGATAGTACACAGAGTCATTATCGACAAATTCTCTCCGTGCGCCCCCTTGTACTCTGCCTTCAGGGGACTGTAAGAAACGACAGTTTCGGCCCAACACCTCAAACTTCGTATATCCGGTCAATCGTTCAAAGATATCCGAGACATATATGATCGGACAATCATCCAATGTTAGATCACAGACAACAAAAGCACACGACATGTCAACTTTACCAAGATCAATCTCGGCATTCTTTCGTGTGGCAACCTTCATCAGAGCTCCAAGCATATCAAAACCACTCTGCGAATAGATTCCTTGATAATTTGGAACGACCTTGGGCTCCGGTTTGACCGGCGGTGTGTCTGGCCCCTGTATTGTGGTCTGTTGAACCAAGCTGGAAGGGTTCGTAGAGGCATCCTGCGATTGGATCTGTGATTGGGAGGCCTGGGGAGGATTTGCCGAGACTGGTGAAGAGTAGGAAGTAAGAGGTTGGTTCAAAGATATGGTTTGTGGTGAATCGACCATATTGCCGCCCATGGACATCGCTGGTATGATGTCGTTGGTCTGGTCTTGACTAGAGACAGTCAAGTTTCCTTGGTTCGGAGAAAACCCGACATGCATATTAGGGGTAATGAAATTGTTACTCATGACTCCCATGTTACTGTTATTGCTATACGCAAAGTCGGGTTGCGAGTACATATTCATTGCGTTTGACTCTGGATCAGTAAGGCTTCCCATACCCATTGAACCATAGCCCATCATGCCCAGAGGTCCTGCTAGCCCATCGAACTGTCCGCTTGTGTCGATAGATAGGCCACTTTGATCGTCTTGGTATCCCATCTGGCCCATGTTCAGTCCTCCATTCATGTCTGCAAATCCGTTGTTCATGTCGAAGGTGCTAGGACTCTGTTGGCGGAACGACTGGTCCTGGGCCATATTTGGAGATCCAAATCCGTAGGTGTTCATATCTCCAGAACTTGAAGTGTACTCCATCATGCTCTGTCGCCGGTCAATTCCCTGGTTGGGGTATTGTGAGAGGCTTTGTTGGCGTTGGATCTCGTTGTTGTTTTGCATCATTATATCGTCAATTGTGTTACCAGTACCCATGCCGTTCGTCCCCATTCCAATATTTCCGCCAGTCCCCTGCCCTGACATCTGCATTCCTTGAATCTGTGCATTTTGCTGTGGATGCTGGTCTCGGTTCGAGTGTGAGTGTCGCCTCCTCTGTAAATCCTCCTGCGAGTACGCAGTCCCAAAGAAGGCATTCATGGTCTTGACATTTGTCTCGTATCAGTCCCCGCGGCGGCATTCACTGTGCGTCGATGAGAGAGGATCATAAAGAATCTTGGGCTGGGAGCCTGCTTGTCGATGGAGTGGGCAGACTGCTTGTCCTTCGTATGCGTGCTCCTGGGGCGTACAGGTTTATGCTGCGATCGTTTGGAAGGGAGATTCTCTTCTGCGAGGATGCCAGGACTTGGATCTGGGGTGAGCGGCCTAATAGCCAGCTGTGAGCTCAAGGAGGGACGAGTTTGTGTTTGCGCCGACTTCGACAGACTCCACAGGTCCTTCCCAACGTTGATGATGATCAAACTCTGAGCAAGAGACTGCAATTAGAATGTCGCGCCTGGCGCTAGTTCTGGTGTCGAGGTCTCTGTGCAACGTCGAGGCAGTTGGTCGGATCAACGCACCAACTAGTCAAGTCGGCGCTGGGATGGTGGGTGGAGGAGGGAAGTTGTGGGTCAGTGCAACAAGAATGGCAGGGGAAGGGTGCCGTGGACCCTAAGCACGAAGGTGGTTGAAAGTTGGCGTGACAGAATTGTGATGGAAGTTGATATATTATTTCCGGTATGTGTTCAAGTGCTGGCGATAGCGCTACTGTAGTGTACCCGGTATCGATAAGTTGTTGCTGTTGCTTCTCTCTGCAAAGAAAAATCGTTGGTCGGTTGCGGCTCTTTGGAGAGGTGTAGAGGGGTTATCTCGGTTTTAAGGTCAGGTCCAAAGTCTCCAGTCCAGAGAGTGCAGGTGCTAATCAAAGACGGAACTAAACCAGCCAAGAAATGGAAGGGCAGTTTCCAGATGCATGTCTTGGCGGGCCAAGTGGGATTCGGTTGGGTTCAACATCATTATTATAACGAACGTCTTATAACAAGGTATCATCGTGCTTGTAGAAACAGGAATAAACAAATATAAAAAAGTAAACACTTCACGCTCCAGCCACGTGATTCAGTCCGGAGGCGGCTGGCGACTGGCCGCTCCCCGTGCCGTGCGTAGTTGTGGGGAACGAGCAATGCCTTTTCCGATTTGTCCTCAAGAGCCCTGAAAGCTGGGATATTCCTGATTCCAAGGTGCACTGTCCAGAGGATTGTCTTGGGGGGGTTTGGTGGACGAGGACGGGACGGCGTCGTCGATGAAGAGCTCCTGCACCTGTGGTTAACGCCTGCAGGATACGAGTTGCATGTGCCATGAATATATTATAAAATTAAAAGATGTAGATGCATGCTACAAATAGTTCGCCACGGGCTGGCAAGAAAGAGAGACGGGAAGTTTTTTTTTCACATTAATCTATCCATCTGCTTGCTATCTCCTCTTCTGTCTTGCATCCAGCTCTCTCTCTCATGTGCTATGCTAAAATGATGAGTCTGCCACACCACCCAATCACAGCCAAAAGCACCCCGTTACAAAGGAAATAAAATCTCTGCGAGACTATGGTATCATTCTCTATCATTTCATCCGTTTTTCATGGCTTTGCTCGTCCTTCTTCATATTCTGTTACCTATGCACGCAAATATTGATCGCTTTTGTTGAAAAGAGCGAACTATGTTAGCCAAAGAAAGCGCGGACTGTCTGCTGTGTCTCGGGCGACATCTGCTGGAGGAGGGCAGCAGGGTCGAGTCCGGCTGCACCCAGCAATGTTTTCGTTGATGCAACAATTCTAGACGCAGTGTTGCCCTGGAGGGTCTCTGCCTCCAAAGCCTGAACAATGAACATGAAGACCTTGGCAGCTTGTGAAATGACGGCCGGGTTTTGTCTGTATCGTTAGTATCAAGTCATCAATAGGAGGTGCCAAAAACTTACTGGTCAATCAGTAACGAAAGATAAGCGTAGGCGTATGGCGCAGCTTCCTCGTCGTTCACAATAGGGAGTGTATCGATCCATTGAACAATCACTTGCTGTGGATCTTGGACGCTCGAGGCATTGTAATGCAGTACCTTGGCGATCGCAGCACATGCATTCTCGGTGGCATATACATCGTCGTCTCCACGAGCATTGGGGAACTGTGTAACCTGGAAGAGTAGTTGGAGCGCAGGGCCCAAGAAGGATGCCCACGAGGCACCACCCTTATGAGCAGCAACACCAATACCATAGGCAGCAGCTTGTCGATTAGCTGGGGCAGGGTCTCTGCAGCCGGCGATCAATGGGTCAACAATGTAGCTTTGATACTTGAAGCTTTGGTCACCGCAGAACTCAAGAACATCATCCATTATGCAAAGTCCCCATTGCCTTTGTGTTGGGTCAGAGCTCTTCAGGAATTCGGCGTAAGTGGCATGTAGCCTCTCCCAAGCTGGAAGGAAATCTACACCGTGGTTCTTGAAGATGCAGTGGTACGCTTTGTTCATGTCTGAAAGAAGAGTCTGGTCGTCTTCAATGGCATACATCACTTCTTCGGATTCCTCTTCGTCAGCTTCCTTGTTGTTGTCATTACGCTCTTCCTCTCTTGCTGCCACACGATCCTTGTAGTCCTCGAGCGCGGAGTGAGCAGAATCGATGAAGGTCTCCATGTTCTGAGCCGTGAGGCACCCTCGTCCCATGACTTCCACGGATTCGTAGAAGCATTGATACATTTCTGCTAGCGTATCAATTGCAGGCTCAGCACTGAGAACTTCAAGAAGCTTGTCGATAGTGGCTTTCCAAAGTCCTGTCAATTGGTTGGATGGGTTGCCAAATTTCTTCTTGTAAGAATTAAGAAGCTGGGGTACACACTTGGCGGATACAACACGGACGGGATCGTGGAAGAAGAATGCGAGACCAGGTAGCGCAATTTTGTCCATCACTGTTGCGACGTAGTCGGCAAAGTCACCCTCCAAGACCTGAGCATAGACCACAATGAGTTCGATGGCCATGTGCTTATCATCCAAAGTGCTGGTCTTGATGCCGATGACCTTGCCCTTGAGGGGTACAAGCTCCCATCCTTCTTCTTGCTGAACCTGCTCTACCTGTTCCTCGTCGTCCAAAAGTTGGATATCAGCCTTGGCACTCGCAAGTTCCATGAGAGGAGGCATGACACTTGGCAGAAATGGTACAAAATCGGTACCGAGCACTCGGCACATACGACCCCAGCAATGCATGAGATATTGCGCCTGTGGATCATCGGGGTCGGTGATTCCTTGCTGAATTGCCGCCAGAAGCTGAACCAAAACCATCGCATCATTTCCGAGCCTAGCTTTTCCAACAGCAAGAGCAATGAGAGTTGCACATTCCATAGCCTTCGCGCGGAGAAGACGCAATTCCTTCGTATTTTCCTGTTGTAAGACAGAGAATAAGAGCGGCATAAGAGTGTCATAGTACTTTGAGAATGCGGCTTCGGCAGAGTCTGCGATGGTAGCAATAGTAGACAATGCTTGCTCCTGGACGTATCGTTTTGGACTTTGAAGGAGCTGAAAAAGGTGGGTCAGGAGGTCGTCGAGGTAAGGTTCCAAAATCTCCTTTTCAGCCTCTTCGCAGAAGTTGACCAGTGCCGCAGCTGCGTGAGCTTGTACGCGGGGTTCTGGCGAGTTCAATACTGGGATGATCGCTGGCACAGCAATCTGATGGTACTTTTCTTGCATGGTACCAGCGAAATCGGTACTCATCTGCCCGAGTGCATTGCAACCAGCCCATCGAACTCTTGGATGAGGGTCGCGGAGAGCTGGTACGACGAGATCCAAAACTTGGCTGAGCTCTCCAACCATCAGATCTCGACATCCCTCGGAGATTGCTGAAATCGCCATCAGAGCTGCGTGCCTGTCTCGCCAAGCATCCGAGGTCATCATTCTTGGGAGCCAGTTGAAAGTAGGTGCCAGGATGGTTGTGCCTCCAAGCTTGTTTGCTAAACGATCCATACATTGCTCGCCTGCAACGTGGTTCAGATCGCTCTCATCAGGGTCCATCTAGAAAATATTAGCAATTGATTGTCAAATAACCCACACATATACATACATCGTCCGAAGCGTTCCATTCCGATGCATCATCATCATCTGCTCCAATATCAGTCATCAGACTTAAACACTGAGTGATCATGTCGGTTGTGTAAGTGGGATCCTTCTTGACCATTGCTGGCGCATAGTCGGCAAAGGTTGCCATGAGTTCCAAAGCATTTTGTCGAGCTTGGTCGTTGAGCTCTTTATCTTGGATGACCGAAACGGCAAATGTAACCAGGTTGTGAAACAATGGCTTAAACATTTTGGGTGCTATTTCGGCGAGATCAATTAGAGACATGAGAGCTCTGGTCAACTCCTCCGATTCCTGGGAGGCCTTGATAGGTGGCAGAATGTTGAGGACCTCGGGAATGAGGGCGTAATATTTGACTTGTGACTTTTTGCTGATACTTCGGAAGAACGAAGCGAAAGCTTCCATCGCAGACAGACGAACCTACTCAAAATGTTAAATTCTGCAGCATGCCACCTGGGTATGTTCATACCGTGACATCGTCATCTTTGAAGCCTTTTGTGAATGCGGAAAGAACAGTGTCCTCATGCTGTTTCTCGATTATACCTGGGGTGGTAGAAAAAATTCGGTAGGCGATTTCACGCTGTCCCACGTCCTGTGATATGCTGAGTGTGAAAAGAACCCCCAAAACCTCTGGCCACTGTTCCTCTGCCCTAGAGTCAGCCCCTGCTCTCGTTATCTACCTGGAGGTACATACTGCTATCAGAATACTGTCTCGCAATTTCTGCCACGGCGTCTCCAATCTTATTCCTTACTGAGCTCGAGGTCTCAGCGCCCAATGCCTCAAGAAGTTGCCCCCGAATTGCATGGCCCTGTTGGGGAGGCAGAGATAGGAAGATTTCCGTAGTCTGGTCATTTGGCAATTTTCTTGCTTTCGAAGCGATCCGGCGGAAGATGACTGCGGCATAGGAACGCGTCTAAAACACAAAAGGTCAGCGAATTCCGTGGTGTGGGGTCGCAGTAAACACGATGAGGGGTATCATACGGTGGGGTTATTGGAACCTCGAATCTGCTCAACCAAGCCCATCAATAACACATCGGGTCTCGTCAAGGTCCAGTTGTTAGCGAGGTGTTCTTCGGCTTGAGATCGCACACCGTTGTCGGCAGACTGCAGGGCATCTAGCAACTGTGCCAGTTCCGCATGAACTTCCGCTGGAAGCAACGACATTCTTGCGGGTGGTTCTCAGTCGCCAGAGAAGCTGCTTTTGAGAGGGCAGGAACAGGTATTGAAGGACCAAATTCAAGCCTGGCGGACGTGGTGGTAGAGTCAGGAAACAGTGCAGGGCGCCCTTTGTTGTTCTTTGTTTCGGTCTGGCTTTTTATTCGTTGCGTGGGATCGCCCGTTGAGGAACGGGTCTGGGGAAGTAATCAGGCGAGATAATATATTTGGCTTAAAGAAAGAGAAGCTGTGCCCGTCCCCTTAAATATTCCCTGGAAATGGAGCAAATTTGACGCGTTGATCTATTCCGCCGTGGTGTTGTTGTTGGTGGTGGTGGTGGTGGTGGGGGGAAGTCTTGCCAGCGCCCAAGATATTTTCAGAGGGGGAAAGCAGAAATTCCAGTGCAGCCAATCCGCGCGACGCCCGCCATTGCAGCAAGGTTAGCGTCCCTTTTAGCCGCCCCATAGCACCTGCCCTACCGTCACGTTGGAGGGGGAGTTTTGAGGGCAAATATACATCTATCTTGAGCTTCATTCCAGCCTCGCTCTCCATACCTCATTTCTTGTCTTCAACCCTGACCCGATCTCCAATCCATTGTCCTCAAGCTACCTGGGCTTATTTGGCAAAAATCACAATTGCTTCTTCTATGACGGACGTGTGGTAACAGAGAGCAACATAAACAGCAAGCTTTGTACCCGCCCCTCTATATAGACCAAATCGGCGGTCGGCCTTCACTCCATTCCCAAAACTATCGCCATGGCAGATCCTATTCCATCCATCGAACAGCCTCCCCGCAAGAATACCTCCAGTCCCAGCCATCTCCCAAGCCATCGATCGAGCTTTGCTGAGAATCTTCGCCATTCCCCGCGTTCGCAGAGACATCCATCGTTGAGTCAAGCTGCAGTTCAAGAACTTCTACACCAGCCGGCAGCCAAATCTGGAGACCCGCGATTTGCTGGACGTGATTGGAGACAAATACATCTAGGAGAGTTGGTCGATCCCAGTGATGTGAAGTGGGTAGAGCTTGATGCAGGCGTAGAGGATGCTTCAAAGGTAGGAAGGAGTGTTCATCTAGGTGAACTTTCGAGACTGGGAACACATTTCAAGCACAGGACATACGGAAAATAACCTTGTCGCAAAGTGCCATCTTACATCATTCATCTTGCACAATCCCTAGGTGACCAGCGACTAACTTGTTGAAAAATATAGCGTTTAATCGAAAACGGCCCTCCAGATGTCATTCTCATCCGTGAGCACCCAACCGACAAAGTAGCGATTTCAACCTTCGATTATAGCGACCTGAACGCGTACCTGCTAGTAGTTGTAGGCCTAGCGCATCCAGAGGATGATCAGAAAGAATTGTATTCAGCTCTCGCCGAGAAGGCACGAGATGGAAAGCTTATTCCCCTGCGAGACATCCAAATGCTGGCCAAGAAGGGACCATTTGTTACTCTTTCGGAGGCCGATAATCTTACCAAGGTAATGGAGCACTTTGGAAGTGGTGTTCATCGAGTTATTGTCTGCAAACATGGGACATCGGAGGTCGTGGGAATCTTAAGCCAGTTGACTCTAGTTCGATTTCTGTGGGAGAACGGCAATAGCTTCCCAGCTATCGATAGACTTTATACGAGCACCCTCAGAGACCTCATGATTGGTACCCAAAATGCCATTGCGATCAAGTAAGTTCTTTCTTTGTTGCTCATTTAGTAGTGGTACTTCAAGACGTCATGCATCGTGTAGAGGTTCAAACACTATGGCATTTCAGAAGTGGCTAATATCTCACAGTGGGGACCGACCATTGACAGATGCCCTCACTTTGATGAACGATGAGGGGCTCACATCGCTGGCTGTAATTGACAATGGTCGCAATGTCATTGGAAATATTTCTACCGCAGATGTAAAACTACTCACCAAAACCAGCAGTCTACCTCTTTTACAGTCAAGCTGCATCCACTTTATATCCGTCATTCTTACCGAGCGTGGAACTGTGGAGGGCAAAGATTCATTCCCAGGTAAAAAAATAGACTTCTCTTTGTTTTGACTTTCTTAACTAACATAATTTAGTTTTCCATGTTGGTCCACTGGCAACTCTTGCCCACACTGTTGCCAGATTGGTAGCTACAAAAGCCCATCGGATGTGGGTAGTTGAATCGCAATCACCCTCTCCTTCCACCCCTGCTACACCTCTCGCCTCCCATGCCGTCCTTGCTTCGCCCACCCTCCCTCCAGCTTCGCCTTCCTTCTCAGGGTCATTTCCAGCAATTTCTGCGGCGGCGAATCCAGGAGCTCATCTTTCTGGGCTTCTCACAGGTGTCATCTCATTGACAGATGTTCTTAACCTTTTCGCGCGTCAATCGGGCCTCAATCCTTTACATCCAAGTGATTCGCGCGACCGAAGACGTCGAAGCTCGAGCAGTTCCGTTAGACCTAGCATGGACTCGCTCAGGGGGTCAAGCGTGGATTTGAGGAGGTGAGAGTGGCTAATCATAGATCTCGTCATTCTTCCACAAAAAAACAGATGAAAAATAAGTGAATTTCAGGCGGAGGTCTTTGAAAGGCCAGGTACTCCGTAGGGCTTGCTGCGGTATTCAAATGCAACATCATTTGCTGGTGGATCAGCCAAACAATCTTTTCAGTCACACGGATATCAACAAAGCGTTCGGTCGTCCAATTACGAGAGACAGTATGGAGTTATGAGGGTATGCACGCACTGATAGAATTGAAAAAGAGGTCATAGGACTAGCAACTAGTCTCTCGCTCGCTAAATGAGCAGCACCAAGTTTTCACGAAACTTCAATTTGATAGCAAACCGTTTTTGGGGCATTTCTCGCCTTGCTCGCATACAAGTTGTTTGATTTGTTTCAATCTTCAATGACAGGGGTTCTTGTTTCTATCAGGAGTAGCAACTCTTGGCGTTACAAGATTACACGGTTGCTCTATTTTGTTGGCAGTACACTTCTATCATCTTGCTTCCGAGGTCCACTTTGCTTCTTTTTTTTCTTTCCTCTCTTTAACTTGATCCTGATGAGTTTGCCGTTGCATAATTTTGTGGCTTCCTTATCTCATTCAAAGTGCGCGACTCGCAGAAGTGCGTAGCCGGTCAGATCATCGAACACACTATGCAATATGAACACATCTTCTTCGTTTTTACACAGCCCGAACATGAATTTTAAATTCCTAATTGCTATAGTTCGGCCTGAATAAAATGAATTATTTTGAGGGGTATGTGGGAGAAAGAGGGGAACTATATATAGTTAAGATCCTTAATGGCTATCTGATGGTTATAGATAGCATAGCCCACTCCCAAACCAAGCTCAACCCTAGACCCGTTCGGTAAACGACAACATCAATGGCAACCATCTACACATGCTTCAAACCAACGTGGCTGAGTTCGTACTTACTTGGTACTTTACAATGCAACGTCCGGGCTCGCAAATCGCGATCTGATGTGTTTAACCTTACGAAAGACATGAAATTGAGTTGAGCGTTCTTAGGTCTTGCCGTAGTCTAAGGCCGACATCAATTCTGTGTTTTTTTCCAGGGCGGGTTGAGTTCCTCTAATATACCCCTTTTTTTGTTTCAAATCACCATCTATGTCATATTCGTACTTGTATTGTATTTTTGAAATTATGGGAAGTATTGCGAGGTGCCATCTATGACAGAGAAGGACATTAATCTCGAACACTTTTGTGGTGGAGCAACAGGTAATGTAAACCTCCGCCGGGGAGATGATTTCATGCTAAAGATTCTTAGATTTGTATCGAACTAATCGAGCAACGAAAATAGCAAAGAGCTTTGTCCTCCCAATGACTTTTCTCGGCAAGTCTTCCCATGGGTATGTTTGCCAAGGCTTATCACGTACCTTACCAACTCTACTTGCTCTATTGCTACGCTTCGAAAAGTCGTCAAAATGGGAAGTGCCCACGCGAATCAGCATCTCATGATCAAGCCGAATTGGTAATCTCTGTGTCTTAAGCATAATTCAACGTCTTAGTTATGTCTACGCGGTGTGGTTGTATGCTTCAACATTTTAGCCAGTGCCGTCTACGCGAACCCCGGACAACACCCAAGAGTGGCGGAGCTATCACAATCCAAGCTTGTGGGGTGACATACGATGTCGTCTTTCTTGTGAGCTGGGTAAATAACGATGCCCAGAGACGATGGTTCTTCCTATAAGAAGATGGGAATTTGCACTTCTCATCCCAGTTAAGGTTCTAGCTACGGGTCACTCCATCAACTTCTTGGCGACTACATCAATTGATCAACTCATCAACCAAGATCTGTCCGCAAAGATGTATTATTCTATTGCCATCATGCCTGCAGTCGGTCTTGTTGCTGATGTTATCGTTTATGCTCAAAATGCACGAGAGACTACAAACTTCCTCATGATGATGCAGATGTAAGCCCCCTCCCTCCTCACCATTTTTATTACCCGTCAACCCCAATCACTAAATGAGTGAACCTATCTTTAGTTCACCAAAAACTCTGAGCAATAAAAAATCTGGAGCAAGGACTTTTACGCGCCTGGGAGTTCATGGGATAATTTCAAATCCCTCATATCGTCCTTAGAAACTGGACCTGCCAGTGCCACCCTTGCGGTATGTACCTATGACTCTCAGTAAATGTTCACTACAAGCCCCCTTACGAGTTTGATCCTGCCGCTAACGTATTCAACGGCGCGAAATAGCGTTGTTCAGCTTTCCTTACGGAATCAATTGCTACTAAGGCTCCGGTATAATTCAATTCCGAGATGGCCTCTCTCCATGACACGCTGCCTACAGAGATTAAAGCCTTCTACTCCAGCCAGAACAGTGCCCTTAATCGTTTGAAATTAGCGACTATATCAACTTATACTGGTCCTGCACCGGCGACTACTTCACGTTCTCCGCTATATGTCACTTACTGCGGTCCCTGCTCCTGGTTTTCAACCGCTTCGCTTTCCAGATGCTGATCCTTTTCTTACTTTTTACTTTATCTTCGCCATGACCCAAGTTATGCATACTACCTCTCTTCTATCAGAGAGAACAGTGTCTTTGAAAGTATTGACGCTATGGCTGCTACTACAACAAGAAGAGAGGTATCCGCACTATCGATGAGCAGCAAACCTAACTAGCCGGCCTCGCCGTTCTGCCGCACAGTAGATTTAACAATGAGTTATGAATGCAGTCCTGGCACGACTTGAGAACTAAGACCGAAAGCCGCGCTGCAGCCGCTTCTGTGTATGACAAAGTCTTCTCCGAGTTCCCCACCGAGATTCAATCCTTTTACAGTGCACATTCGTCGAAGCTTTCGCAGCTTGAGAGAGATTTTGCGGCTACTTTCAATATGCCACCTGTGGAACAGGATTCGACTTCGACGGGTGCGGGGTCTGGCACGATGACTGGCACATCAAGTGTAGTTGCGACGACGGGAACGGCAGCGACCACAACATCCGGGACGGCGAGTGGAAGTGGAACGACGGCATCGAATACGCCTAATGTTGCGACTGGAAAAATAGGTGGTGGCGGCGCTGGTATTGGGTTCATACTTTATGGTGTGGTTGTTTCGGTTGTGGGAGATATTGCGGTGTCGCTTTGATGGGATGAAATGGTTAGGCTGAAGAAGCTACAACTACAGAGGGAAAATGATGATGAGAAATGTTCGGCAAGGTGTTCAAGAGCTTCTGCGTGTCTTCGCTACGTTTCTTTTCTCGAGATTTATTGCAAAGCATAAAGTGCCCGTTGAGGGACAGACAGATAAATTCCGGGATCAGAACATCTAAAGGTCATATTCAAAAACGAAGGCGGTACCACAGGCTGCGATCTATTGACTTGGTATCAGTGATCTTTTTCTAATACGAGATTTAATTGCGATACAGCAGCCCACGATCACCAAAACAGACAAACAAAGGTCCATGACCACCACTATCTCCTCGCCCGACAACACCTACGCCCATAAACTAAAAAGGGGTGGAAAAAAACAGCAAAAAACCCAAGTCTACCCAGCGACGTATAGATCTTAGAAGAATTCCAGCCGAGAAGGGATATTTTTTGTAGCTATCACTTTACAAGGTACATGTCAAACAAAAAAAGTGTCCCATTCGCTGTGTAGTTTAATAACGTTACGGTCGAGGATTTTATTACTCAGCCAGCGGGAGACTTGTTTTCATTGAAATAAGTTTTTATTTGGCGTTACATGTATGGGTGGCTGAGGTGGTGATGGGGTGAGGGTGAGAGGGAAGGTGGCGGTGGTGTGGTGTCGTTTGAAGTTGAGGGTGTTGTCCAATTTTTGGAGAGAGATGATATGGGATGTGCATTCCGTATACTAAGAAGGAGTCTGACGCGAGGGCAGTTCGATAGGCGTTTTTTGTTTAAGCCATGGAGAATACTTCATGAACCAAATATCGTGGAGTCGCGGTCACTTGGCTTGCTCTGCCTCCCGGCTGAATACAGTCTTACAGTACAGTAGTACAGAAACAGTACCAAGAACACCACGCCCAAGCCACGCATCGATTAGGCGAGACTCGCAAGAAACGATGCACTGTACTCGGTCGGATGCGAAGTCATAAGAGAAGATTTCCCGTCTTCCTTTTCTTGCTAGCTTGGACTTTATTCTCTGAGGCTCCTTTCCGCATTACTGTAGTTGGATCATATAGTCTTACCCAACTGCAACCACCCCACATCCACAACATCACGCTAACGGACGATATATCATTCCACGAAAAATGCATAAAATACTTCCTCTCACACTCCTCTTTCTCGGTGCGGCGACTGCGCAAACTGGTAACGGATATGGGAATGTCCCAGACTCTGTGGTTTGTACACACTATCTCATCTCACCTCGCCTATCTCATTCATTCTCCATTCAAGAGGATATCTCTCAGGAAGGGAAAAAAATTAAAAGACTGACTTGATCCTTGCATTATTCTATCTACTAGATTTCTGCCTTGAGGACATCCATCGAAGCACTCATCTCCTCCGTTGAGAACGAGCCCGTGTGGACGACTGTTTCCTCCATCATGGCTGCTGCTACGGGGAAGGAGGCCGAAGCTGTTTCTGTGCGTTGACCATCCTTCTCCTGTTTCTCCTCATCTCCCCATTTATCAAAACATCACAATCCATCCCACAAAAACGAAACAAATTCAAGACCAGACTATCATCCAATGCTTACTCTCTTACCCCATTGACAGCTCTTCCTAGGCCCAAAAAGCATTCCATACAACGCTAATAACGAAGAAATCCGCAATCTTCAGTTCGCTGGCAATACTGCTCTGCCGACCGAGGCGCAGACTTATTATAGTAGCATCTATAGTCTGAGGAATGACCTGTTGAGTAGTATGTTAGAACCTTGGAGGTTGAAGGACGACGACTTGCCCATCATCACGAAGAGTTCAACAAGAAGTTCTTCTGAGACAACCTCGACGGGTACGTTGAGTGACAAAATTGTGACCACGTCTACGGGCAGCAATCCGACGGTGACAACGACAACGACGAGTTCGACCACGCCATCTTCAACTGCTTCGGCGGTTCCGAATATTGGTGTAGGGAAGGGAGAGGTGGGGTATTTGTTGGTTGCTGGGGCGGTGGGAGTTGTGGCTGTTTTGCTCTGATTGAAGTGATAGAGGTGAGGAAATAGAGGGTGTCTTTGGTATCAATGTTTTATACGGCTATGGCTTCGTAGTAATGGTGTTTTAAGATTGCAGTTACGTGTAATCTGGGAAGATACTCGTGTGAGTCGAGTATCATTATTCCTAGATAAGAAATGTACACGGAAGAAAGCTGAAAATTGCATACTTGCGTCCTAAACATTTCTTCCAGAGTCTTTTTCCATTCCCCACTTTTTCAACCCAACTTCAAGACTTTCGGCAAATGTCGTACTGACCGCTAGCTCCTTGAAACTTACCCTATCTGTCCACCAATCCAACCAACTCTCAACCCTCGCTCCTTTCTCCGGGTCTAAAATCCCAACGCTAACATCGAGAAGCCCCGGTCTCTCATCGCAATGCCAAAACACATTCGCACCACAAGTTCCACAGAATTGACGATAGACACCAGGTGAGGAATTATATCGTTTCAACGTTCCAAAATTGAAATCAATAGGCGATCCATCGGGTTTGAAAATATTGCATTTAGGTATGAATGCCCATGTTTGGACTTCAAATCCTAATTGCGCACGGCAGGATTGGCAGACGCATGTTCCTGCAAGATATTTAGTGTTGTTTGCGCGGAGGAACCAAGGCTCAATGTTGGGATTTTTGGCGGATGCGCCTGAATGACACGGAACTATCAAGTCGGAAAATGGAGACCATGTCTTCATTGATTCCTCGTTTGAACGCGTGATATGGAACTTGACGCCTCCACAATGGCATCGGCCTTTCAATACATCGTCCGTCCGACCTCCCTTTGGCTTGGAGAGGAGGCACAAGAAACTCTTCTCCGGCACTTCATCTCCATCTTCCTCGCCTAACCACCTCTTCAACTCTATCTTATTTCCTTCGCTATCATGAAGGTCCTTCAGCCACACGCTAACTCCACCATCTCCTGTCTCCTTCACCCATTTACATCCCTTCCATTCAATAATGCCCTCCGTACGATCCCATATACCAGTTGAAGACCACCATTTGTTATCTCTAGGTCTGTGACAGAGAACATGCGCAGAGCATTTTCTGCAGAAATACCGGACGAGATTCTCAAAAGAGCTGGTGTAGGGTGTGAGGGTTGGGAAATCGGAGATGTTAATTGGCATGGTCGGGGGAAGTGGCATATAGCTGTTTCCGCATGAGCCAGAGGTAAGTCTGCAATCTGTGCAGAGGCAGAGGAACCATGGAAGTGGAAGGGAGGCGTTATCCAACGAGAAGGAGTGCGAGAATGATGCGCAAGCGCAGGTTGCTGTGATAATGGTCGTCATTGTCGGCGCGTCGTTCTTCGGCTGAGATTTTGTGTTCGATGCTGGCAAATGCCGTGTCGAATTTGTGTGTTCGTGAGAAGAAGAACTGTTATTTAGCTGTCCTGTCTATTAGTAGTGGTGGGGCTTTGCTCCGTCTATAAACCTGATGAGACTGCCCACTTTTGATGAGAACCTCTCGCGCTTGTGATCCGGATGAAATAGAACCAGGTCTATCAAGAAGTTGTTGGGAGTATACAAACTCCCAGTACCCTCCTTGATCTTACGCTGATTGGCGAAAACACTTGTAATCCGGACTTCCAATATGCCGCGTCTGTAACATCGTCATACCGGCAATCTGCGAGTCTGTTGATATTTCCAAATTGCCGACTGGGAGATCTCGAAAGATTATCGTGTCTTGGTGCTGTCCTTGTATTTTGCTTCATCCTAGGGACCGACACGAATGAGAGTGGCCAGGAGGCTCTGGTTTTGAGGTTGCCGGCTCGCTAGTTTCGCGATCCTTGGCATGTTTATTCTCCGAAGTATCCCCACCATGACAGATGCTTTTTCATTGCCAATCCTTCGTTATTGATAGCAACAACAACAATAATACGAGAATCCATCTAAATCCATCAATGCACCTTGTCCTCCATGTCTGCACGCTTTTCATGTCCTACTCTTCGTTTGATGATCCTCTCTTGTGCCGAAAATCGTGGAATGCAAAAGTAGCGAGGAGTAATCATGTACCATTTTGCATTGGCGAGATTGTCGAAACAACAACGATGGCCTCGCTTTGCCAGTCTATTTCCGGAATCAGTCGTTCGATATAGAAAATTCTTCCATTACTGCCGCCGAATGCACGTTCCATCTCTCTGTTTTCTCACCTACGGCAGCAACCGCAGGGAGCATCCACAACAAGGTTGATTGATGAGTTTCATCCCGAAGAAGTATTCTGCTTAGGAACCATTTCAAATGACGGTGCCAAGGACTTAAAGAAGCATTTCTCATATTCATTGCTTTTCGGTTCTCTTCGACCTTCATATATGCTTGGTGATGCATGGCGTACGAGTACATCGATTACTCATGGGCATTCACGTCCCAATTGAGCACCTGTGTCAGGTAAAACCACCGACACATCCCCGAGAATTTTCTTTCGATGCGAATCTATCAATCTCAATCGTGATAACCGAGGGTAGCGAGTTTCATTGAAAATATCGGAGGCCGATGACATCAAAAGCTGTTCACGTTCTGCAGTACTTTTTGATTGCCGAACTTTCACCGTTCTGCCAAGAGGCAAGACTGAGCTCTGTATGGCTCAGGTGAATTTCACAGTGGATTGAGGCTTATTTGTTTTTGACCGAATTCGGTATAACCGTCATAAAGCTTATCTTCAGAGATTCTCTAATTGTGGACTCGATTCGGGAGGGTTATTGCCGGTCGTGTTATATATACTCAGGGGAACATCTTGCACATTCTCGTTTTGATCATCAGCCATTTCAAGTTTCTTGTACTCTTTCCGTTACGTCCTCCATTTCAGGTCTATCACAATCAATTTATCTTTTCAGAATGTCGAGATCAAGCGAAGATTCAGAACCTCCGTTGTTCAAACCCATCTCCTCACCTCCATTGGCGCACCAAAACACCAAAACATCAAGACGACTAAGCCACACTATATCCCGCGCCTCCCAAAAAGAGTCTCGCGACCCTCAACTAGATGTCAATCTTCCCTACCGAACACTCAGCACAAACGCGAATCTTGCTGAATACACAACCGAGAAACCAGAGGGTGGCATTGGTGCCCGCTTCAAATTGGATGGCAAACCAGAGTACGAACTTGTCACCTTCCTTCCCGGTGATCCGGAAAATCCAAAGAATTGGTCAAAGACGTACAAATGGTACTGCACGATGGTTGTTGCTGCTACATGTTTTGTTGTAGCATTTGCCTCTTCGGTCATTACTGCCGACATCATTGGTGTTCAGGAAGAATTTGGTGTATCAGAGGAGGTTGCCTTGCTCAGTATCACTCTTTTTGTTGTGGGGTTTGGAGTTGGTATGTTGCGTCGACTTCTTTCGCTTACGAATAGTAACTGATGATTGTTAGGTCCCATGGTCTTTGCACCACTTTCAGAAATCTACGGTCGACGATGGATATATGCATCGACACTCTTATTAGCCGTCGTCTTCATCATTCCTTGCGCCGTGGCCAATAACATCCAAACACTTCTCGTCTGCCGAGCCATCGATGGTATTGCGTTCTCAGCACCCATGACCCTCGTTGGCGGCACACTTGCAGATCTTTGGAAGACCGAGGAGAGAGGCGTCCCAATGGCTGCTTTCTCAGCTGCACCATTCATCGGTCCCGCAATCGGTCCGTTGGTTGGAGGTTTCCTTTCTGATGCTTCAGGCTGGAGGTGGCTGTATTACATCCAGATTATCATGGCCGGCGTCGTCTATATCCTGATCACTTTCACTGTTCCTGAGACATACGCCCCTACTATTCTTGCTCGCCGCGCCAAGAAACTAAGGGAAGAAACTAAGAACGACAGGCATGTCACGGAACAAGATCTCGACCTACGACCGCTAAGCGAGCGTCTCCGGATCTTCCTCCTCCGCCCATTCCAACTCCTCTTCACCGAACTCATTGTATTCCTTATTTCGCTATACATGTCTGTTCTCTATGGCTTGCTTTACATGTTTTTCGTCGCCTTCCCTATCGTTTTTCAAATTGGAAAAGGTTACTCTGCTGGTATCACCGGATTGATGTTTATCCCCATCGCCGTCGGAGTGGTCTGCTCAGCCTTATGTGCTCCCTTTGTAAACAACCATTACTTGAAACTGTCCAAGCAATACAACGGTCACCCACCAGCAGAAATTCGTCTTATTCCCATGATGATTTCATGCTGGTCAATTCCTATCGGTCTGTTCATCTTCGCCTGGACGTCCTACAAAGATTTGACCTGGGTTGGACCTGCTCTTGGCGGTTTTCCTGTCGGATTCGGCTTTATTTTCCTCTACAACTCAGCTAACAACTACTTGGTTGATTCATATCAACATCAAGCCGCATCTGCACTCGCTGCAAAGACGTTCCTCCGTTCCTTTTGGGGCGCCGCCACGGTCCTCTTCACTGCACAGATGTATAAGAGGCTGGGCGATCAGTGGGCCAGTTCTCTCTTGGCATTCATTGCCTTGGCTTGCTGTGCCATCCCCTTCATGTTCTACTATTACGGTGCGAGGATAAGAGCGGGGTCGAGGTATGCATACTCTGGTGACGATGTGGAGAATTTAAATGCGAATGGGCCTGCTACAGGGCCGGCTAATGAGACGGAGTTGGAGAGAAGTATGAGCTACGTTAGTACGCCATAGGGCTTAAATCATTTCCCGGTTTTGATAACATTGGTGAGAATGGGCCTGGACTACTATATCGTGAAATTCGGGAGGAATGGGAAGGATAAAGAAAGGAAAATTGACTTGATGGAAGACTCAGATGATCAGATGAAGTTGAACTTGGATTTGGATCTGTTGTATGTACATATACACATACCTTTATAGACATGGGGGGATGGGTTGCATTGGGCGGTGTTTGGCGGATCACAGTACTACATTTTCGGGGAATACACACATAGAATAATTGCTTGACATAGAAAACTTGATGTGATGAAAATCTTCAAGATGGATTCGCCAACGAACCAGTGACTATGTCTCAGCTGAGCGCACTTTGTTCGTCTGGACCTGCGTCCGGTTTCACGCTGTCTCTTGTCAAGCAAATCACAAGACCCTGCCGAGGAATGCCAAACTCTCCTGCGCATAAGCGAGAAGAGCCCTGATTCCTAATCACCTCCACCGACTTCATCACAGTTAAGCAAGAGAGACCATCTCCATACTGTACTTCCACCCTGTCGAATGATCTGATTTCTATTCCTTCGCAATGTGATCAAAGGATCAAGGTTTACGATTTCCTTCTCTTGCATCATAATTCAAGCATTCGAGCGATCAAACCAAGCCACACCCCCGGGGGAAAAACGACCATGCATGGCTTGCATTCCATGCAGACAGGCGTGTCGATCTCCCATCGTGCGTTGCATTGTTTTTCTTGTCCAACCTCACGTTTCTGTGCTGATTGGGAACCTCCATCGCGTTCCATGGGATCATTTTCCGTCATCCTCTGCTTTGCAGATGCAAGATCCCCATGTTCTAGGCACGCTTGGGTCAAGCTGATCTCGCGTAACGTTAGCTGACAGGTCATCAGTCGGCAACTCCAAATTGCAGCTAAAACCCCGGATTTCACGGGCTGGACTCAGCCTTTTGGCTTTTCAAGGGTCGATGGGGGTGGAGCATTCCGTAGTCGATGACATTAGTCGGGGAGTTTTGATAGTGCAGTGTTGCTGTGTCTCATGCGGCAAGATACCGGAGTATTTCTCGACATGTCGAAACTCTGTCGCAAGACAGCAGTACAGAGGTTTTGCATGGAAAGGATTTCCATCTTACTCCGTGGAATGGAGGAGCTATTGTCGTCATTCATGTTAAATCTTGTGAGTGGTTGGCGGTGGTACCTTTGCACTTCACATGTCTCAGTCAATGGCAGGTGTACGGGGAGTCTGGACTTGGTCGAGAAAACACATATAAGAGAACGCCTCTCTCGTGTATTTCTCCATCACGACTTCAACTGACCAGCTCATTCATCCACACAGTCTATTCACCATGGTTCGCATTACAAGCTTTCTCCTCGCTCTCCTCCCTCTCGCGTCCGCGTCCGCGTCCGCGTCTGAAGCATCCGGTTCCGCTGAGATAGTCAACCGGGCACCAAAACCCTTTTGCGGAGCTCACTCCACGCCTCAGTTCCTGAATGCCTCCGCCGTGGCAGCAGCAAAAGGTAATTCTCCTTCCTGGTCGAGCCAGTCCTACTTCTCACCCACGATACAAACAACAATCACTAATCACCCCTACAGATAAGGCCGAAATCGCAGCACTATCACCCAAATCCCGCATCAGCGGCAGCAAATTCTCCTGGCCTCTTCCCAAAAATGTTATCTATATCCCCATCTTCTTCCACGTGGTTGCCACGAGCAAGAAACGGGAGGACGGCTGGATTTCAGATAAAGAACTCATTGCTCAGTACAATGTGTTGAACGAGAACTTCGGTGTGTTCTCTCTCACCCCTCCTTTCCTTCCTGCCTTCTGCCCACGGAGACTCTCCATTTTCGATACTAACATATCCTTCAGCACCACAAAAAATCAAATTCTTGCTCTCCGGCATCGACCGCACCATCAGTCCAGCGTGGGCCACCGACGTAGACGAGCTCGGCATGAAGAAGAAACTGCGCAGGGGCGATTACAAGACCTTCAACGTCTACTTCCTCAAACAAACGGCGGATAGCTCATTCGGATACGCCTACTTCCCCGGTCTCTACACGGCGCCTTCCAATAACTTTTACGTAAGTTTTGTTTTCCATTCTATTCCTGCTTCCTCCTTTCCCTCTCTTTACTAACAGCATCAAATAGCTCGACGGCGCAACCATCCTCCACACCACCCTGCCCGGCGGCACGGCAACAAATTACAACCAAGGCAAAACTCTAACCCACGAAGCGGGACACTGGCTCGGTCTCGCCCATACATTTGACGGTTTCTCATGCACGGGATCTGGTGATTTCGTCGCTGATACTGCGCCGCAAAAGACGCCCACGGAAGGATGTCCAATCGGGAGTGATTCCTGCCCTGATAGCGAGGGGCTGGACCCAATTCACAATTATATGGATTATTCTTATGAGTGAGTTAATCTTTCTTGCGATATTTTGTGTAATCCTTGAAGGGAGCAAGGCTAATGTGAATATGGATTAATAGTGCTTGCTACGAATCATTCACGCCATTGCAGACGAAGAGAATGTTTTCGATGTATTTCCAGTACAGGAATCCTCAGAATCTTCTGGAGTGGAAGTGGTGGTAAATTTCAACTTTGCAGCATTGCGGGGAAAGTAGTCCGGAATTTGATATATTGGTACATGAACGAAGTAACGAAAGGAATGGGATTTGGTACAGACTTATGGTTAGTACATAACAGGCCAAACGGCCACAGAAACGATATGAAATGACATGAAACGATATGAAATGAAGAGACATGTAAAAGAATGAGTTGCAGTCTTCGTTATGTTTGTGATGTAAATTCGTGCAGAATTTGGATGAGTGAGAACTTGGAAGAGCTATTTCTCGGAAGAGTTGCAAATGATTTCCTAGCTAATAGGAACCTTAGCAAGGCATGCAGTTAATATGACATGAACTTGCCCCGTATGACAGCAGCGTTCCACCCATGTTTAACCACAATATCCCTCATACTAAAATTCTTCAACATCAGCGAACATTTCCATCAACATAGCAACCAAAATTCCTCTCCCCGCACTGAATCAAACATCATAAGTATCCATCTCAAAACCAATCTTCTCCTCAATCTCATCCCTCGTATACCCCTCCAATAACTGCCCCTCGATGTTAAAATATCCATTCTTTCTCGCCTTTCTCCTGGCACCCCAATATTTGAATTCCTTCTCCACATTCTCAATCTCATCTTTAGTGACCATTTTCACCGCGCCATCTTTATACGCATCGAGTTTCTCCTTCTTCAACTTATTGTCTACACGAAGATTGTCGACCATAGATGCAAGCTGTGAAGTTGTCGGTTCAGCTCTGAGAGCATTCAGCTTGGTTGTGAGCATTTTGAGATATATCTTGAGAGCGGGAAGAGATTCGCGGAGCTCGGTGATGGCTGTTTCCATGGTGGTAAGTTCCTCAGGAGTTGCTGCGTCTGCTGCGGCCTTTCCTTTAATTAGCGTTCAGAATATCATTAACTCATGGAAAGTTGACGTACTTGAATAGCCCAGAAAACCCATTGGCTTCCCTTATTAGTTCCATTCGTAGCTTTGGCCATGATCAACCCATTCTGCTCCATGTCCTTTAACACCTTATCTGCAACCGTTTTGGTGATCTACCCACACTCCCATCAGCACTCCAGAGACAACTAAACAGAGTAGAGTGCAAACATACCTTATTATGCAAATTCGCACTAATCTCCGTAGCACTATATGGTCGATTTTGACTCTTCAAGTACGTCATGATCAATGCAACAGCCTCATCACCAGTGACTGGTTTGACCTTTTCTTTTCCATCCTTCTCTACAGTTTTCTCTTTCTTTGCAGCAGCAGGCTTCGCAGATTTCTCGAATTTCTCAGCCTTCTCGACTTTTTCGGCCTTTGGAGCTACCACAGCTTTCTCGGCCTTCTCAGCTTTCGCAACAGCAGCCGCCTTGGCCTTTTCGCTCTTAGGTTTATCGGTTTTGGCCTTCGTAACTTTTGCTTTCTCGGTCTTGGGCTTCAAGGGTGAAGGTGAGGCAGACATGTCGTCGGTCGTAGGTTTTGTTTGTTTGGGAGCCATTCCTAGTGGGAGTAGTCGGCTGTTGGGTGAAAGACGATAGTAAGGCTTGATATGATCGAGTTCGATGATGTATATTCTACGTAGGGTCGAATGAGATGGGGGATTGAGGACGAGAACGTGTTGTCGAGTTATTGTGGAAGAAGAAACGAGGAGGGGGCAGTTGCGTGTGCAGTGCTGTAAAGGAAGGGACGTTGGGCACATCTGTGAGGGAAGGAACGACGCAACGAACAGCTCCACTAGACAAAAACAAAACAGGTACGAAATCATTTTACAACAAAACACACAACAAAACAACTTGAATCGAAAAAAGGATGGAAAATGGGTATCATCTTATAAGAACAATGTACTGTTCCTATGGAAATTCGCGTTACCTTGTGTTACGTACAGCATTTCTCGTCACTCTAATCGGGCAAGACCACACGCTCAGTCCAAAATAGATACTCAAACCTGAACGCCTTCAATGCTCGCTTTCCGATGCCCTTCCCCCTCCCCAATCCATGCTTATGTTTCAATGCATTGTTTTTAATTCTCCCCATTACATTACGACCTATTCCTAATGGTTAGCAATATAACATGTAGACGGACGAAAAAGCTTACGCAGTCGCTCTCCGGCTTGGGCTTTGGAATACCCATGTCATCAAATGTCGCAGGACCTTGTCCATTCTTCTTTGGCCCGGTTGAAGAAGCACTTGACGTAGATGGAGCTGTCGAGGGAGCCAAAGAAGGATTACTAGCAGGACCAGGCCTCATGTCGTGGAATTGAGACACATTGCCAGGGGGTGGTCGGTTAGACTGACGACTTCCAGATGCAGCCGACACCGAACTCTTTGCCGAATCTACTCTTTGAGGGCGGGCATTACCTTGAGGGTGCGTGTTTGCAGCTGATATCGAGCTCCCGCGGTCGGGCCTCACATACTGGCTTCCCCCATCATTTGCCCCAAACTCATTTCCAGAACCGGTTCGTCGGTGAGAAGATGAGTCAGGTCCATCATGTAGACTAGGAGGCCTTTGAACAGGAGCAGTACCACCTGGACTTGATGGTCTTGGTGCACCGCCGGGTCCGTTGTGATTACCTTGATCTACAGGGCGTGGAGGTTGTGGTTTGTCAAGATCAGAAGGACCGCGCTGTGAAAGTCGCGACTCTCCAGCGCGTTGTGGTGGCGGTCGCTGGCTGGGTAATGTATTCAGATAGCTGGACGGAACGGTTGATTCCCATTCTCCTCTTCCTGATGGATTTTGACCCCGACCACTGGGCAATTGACCTCGACCTACCGGTGTTTGGCCACGCCCTTGTGGAATTTGCCCTCGCCCTCCCGGTTGCATATTTGCTTGGCTAGTTGCTGGTCGTGGATCTCCTCGTCCTCTTCCCGGTGGCTGCATATTTGCCATACTGGTTGCGGGTCGTGGATCACCTCTTCCCCTTCCTGGAGGTCCATATGTATCTGTATGAACAAGCGGTCGGATACCAAATGCCGACGAGGGTCTATCAGCTTGAGGTCCAGCTCTTGGGCCAGGACGAAGACCCCCTGAAGTTCCTGAAGCGACATCATCAAGCGGGTATGGAGCTGTGGGTTTCTTAGGTTGTGTAAAACGAGGAGGAGTATCATCTTCTGGATAGGGGGCAGTTGAGACAGGACGAGGTGGCTGAGGATTGTTAACAACAGTTGGACGTGCTTGAGCTGGAGGCAGCTGTACTTTAGGTATCGTGGGTTGCCGTTGCGCTCCTGTTCCAGTATAGGGGATTCGATGGTCCGGCATATCAACATCCTCCTTCATAGTAGGCATTGGCGGTGGTTTCTCCTTGAATCTATCTGGTCTCTGGCCATGCCTTGAGCCGTATTGCGACTTGATTCTCGAAATTGCCACTTGCTCGTGGTCCTTCTTTGTGAGAGTGCTGTTCTTCTTGATACTCTCAATTCGTCCAAGAGCATCCTTATTTCCATGCTCATCAGCCAATTTATACCACATCTCAGACTCTCGTAAGTCTCGTTGCACGTGGATTCCAACTTCATAAAAGTAACCCAAAGCGAATTCCGCCGTCGCCATCTTCGCTCCGGCTGCTCGCTTAGCGTATGTAAAAGCAAGTTCTTCATTCTTCTTGAAGAGGTTTTCGTAGCCACAAAGAAACCATTTACTGATCGACATATCTGCCTCTGGTTCGCCTTGGCGGGATGCAAGAGAGTTGTAATGCAGCGAAAGGCTGGGATCAAACTCAACTCCAAGTTGGCACAACTCATATGCTTGTGCCATCTTCAATTGGGCTTTCGCGAAACCAAGTTTTGCGGCTTTCTCGACATTCAATCTAGCCTCGGCTGTGTCGTACGGTAAATACTGATCTGGAATGTCAATATTTGGTAACTCTCGAGCAAGCAACATGCCGTAGACATAGGCACCTTGAGGTGCATTTTTATCTGCTCCGTGTGCAGCATATCGAATAAGCTCGATGCCTCTTTTGTAGTCTTGCACCACGCCATGCTGTCCAAGCAGAGTCATCATTCCTAAGCGATAGTTGGAAGCCGAATCTTTTGCCGAAACTCCCCTTTGGTAGTGCTCAATCGCTTTGCTCGCGTTGTTCGCACTCTCATACTGCATTCCGATTCGGTACTCAGCCCTAGCGAATCCTTTGTCTGCTGCACGTCTGTATTTTCCAAATGCTTCCTTCTTGTCGACTCTTTCTCCGAATTTGCCAAACTCTTGCCACATACCCATCATAAATTCGGCTTTGGGATGAGATTGTTCGCCTAAGAAGGAGACGATACTGATTGCATCAACTCGCAATTGATGCTCAACTTTTGGCGTATTTGTTCTAGCGGGCTGTCCCCCATCCTGCTGCCGAAGTGCAAGATTGCTCGCGGTGTCAACCCAGGCC
Organism: Tetracladium marchalianum; assembly: GCA_037074945.1. Taxonomy (NCBI): domain Eukaryota; kingdom Fungi; phylum Ascomycota; class Leotiomycetes; order Helotiales; genus Tetracladium; species Tetracladium marchalianum. Next base: position 39,679 of record JBAMDN010000232.1, read on the forward strand.
AAAGCGTCCTGACTCCAGTCAAGTTGTAGTTCCGGATTATTAGACTCCAATATCACTGGCCGCATCCATTCCAGGAGGTCTTCCTCATCGTCATCAGATAGTGGTATAGCCGGGCTCGGGTTTTTAAGCTTAGGAAATGGCGAGAATTTGGGATATTCTACCTCCTTGCGCGCAGCAAAACGTGAAATAAAATCCTCCCGCATACCTTCATAGTCGAGTTCTATTTGTTGTGTATAACTGGGTTCGAGTGATTTTGGAAGCGGTTTCCTTTGAGTATTCTGATTTACTGGGAATTGAGGAAGGCCCAGGTCGTCATGTCTCGAGGACGTAAGTGGGGACTGCATCGGAGGAGGTATCGTGTCAGAAGGGTTACGCTCCTGGTAAGCATTGCGCTGCTGGTTCTGCGATGCTTCCAGCTCCAACTTTGCCAATCCACCTTCTACATTCTGCTCTAGTCTTCACCACGTCAGCCAATATCCCATCAACTCTGTATCGTCCTGGCACGTACTCTGGCATGATGCGTTGTGGTAATGGGGAGATCACTTCGGGGGGCATCTTCCAAATAGTTAGTAACCTGCTTGTTGGAGGGGCAAGAGAGTTGGAAATTGTACATAGAAGTCATCTTGCCCTCCAGGATAGAAGGTCGCCCTCAGCTGGTGCTGGGATTGGAACTGGTCCCCCATGTTTTGTGCTGATTGTTGCGATTGCTGCGGGTGTTGCGTCGTCTGAGGGGGGTTGTCGTAGTTCTGTTGGTCTATTCGCGATTGTCAGACAGATATTCAAGGAATATATTTGGCAGAAAGGCTGGCATAGTTCGGGAAGATTCTTCAAGCATGCTCCCGCCCTTGAAGCGTTCGATGGGAGGGAGATGCGTGGTTTGTGGAGGGGTGAACACACATTGCTGGGCAGGCTGATAATTGTCCTGTGGCGGCGCGCCTTGGGCTCCCGACCACCCATTTCGAGAATCCTGGGCATAGACCGGCATAGTGGCGTTTCCTCACACTCAAAGCAAGGAATGAAGCATTTCTGGAATGAAAATAAAAGTCAAATCGGACGAGCAAAAGGCGGCAGACAGTGTTGTTTTAGGAGAAAGAACAGTCAGTTCGCCTGGGTTCTGTTGCTGAGGTTTGCGCTGCATTGCCCCTCCACTGCGATGACCCGCATTCACTTGGCAGGCCCCAGTGAATGCCGCAAATAGCAGCATCCGAAATGATACACTACGCGTCCTGTTTGCGTTGCAAAGACCGATATTCGATGTTTAGTGAGTCTAATCTACTGAACGCATCTTTCGCCTATTGTTATGAAAAGTACAGAAGTGGCAAACTTTCGCAATGTTTACAGGGACTGCGTAAGAGCCATAGTATCCCACAAGTGGGAGTACTCCGTAGTTTCGGTATAGACTTGTTTAATATCACCACAACACAAACACTCAAGACAATGAACAAGTGTTCTTTTAACATTTTGAGTACAATGATCCTCTTAGAGAAAACAAGAGACGAGACGCTTTTCCATGTCAACGGAGCTGAATGTAAGAATCAGGCCATCAGGCTGAATCTCCGTAGCCTCGCGGTTCACGGCACTCGTACGGGAATGGCCGAGGCTCCCGAGTACGAGTGTACGAGTGCAAGGCAGATTCCTGCCCGACGACACGCTGGATCATTCTGTTATCAAGTCAGCGAAGATAAAGAAAGGGGTCGAAGATGAAGGGATGCGGGTTCGCAACTATACTTGCAAGACACAGGAAGGCGCAGAGAAAATCAATTGAAGTAGGGCATTGAATATTTACTAGAAAGGATAAATCGTTGAAGCTCCGGCTCAGACAAAGAGTGTTGAGATTGATAGAAATTCCACAGAGAAGTACTGTATATCAATACTGGGTTTTGCGACGGTGTGATGAAAATTGACAACTTCACTTTGTGGTTTAAGTTTTGTTTTGTCGGCCAGAGCTTCGGCAACGCGTCCATAACGTTTCTTCTTCAATATCGCGACAAGAATATCTATCGTGACATCGAAATGATGACGGAAAAACGGGACTTCCATCACCCATACACACCCTATGATATCCAAGAGACGTTTATGAACACGGTATACCAGACTTTAGAGGACTCCAAAGTTGGCATTCTAGAGTCCCCCACAGGCACGGTGAGTTGTTCGTCTCTACGCGTGGATGCATTTGTCGGGATGATAAGCAGCATCCCACCCCCCTTCACACAACTAGAACTAATATTATCATCTCCAGGGCAAGTCTCTCAGTCTAATATGTGGTTCTCTGACCTGGCTCCGTGACCACAAGAGAAGAGAATTTGAGAACGGACTCAACTGGGATCAAGGGGGTGAGGAACCCACACACACGTCCCTAATTCACAAAATCTAAACCTCCTTGTAGAATCGGATGAGCCAGAATGGATCATTGAACAAACCAGAGCGCGAAAGCGCCGAGAGATGCTTCGCCAACGAGAAGATATGGAGGCCCAACTGGCCAAAATCCGCGCCAAGGAGAAAGCGCAAAAATTGAAATATCTGAAGGGGGAGGAGCAAAATTTCAAAAAGAGGAAGGTAGAGAAAAAGGGCGATAAAACGGATGGCGATGATGAAGAACAGTTTGTTTTAGATGATTATGAGAGTGATGGGGAGAATGCAGGAAGGAAGGGCGGTTCGGACGGCGTCTACTCTGCTGCGACGCTTGCACTTATGGACAAGTTAGGAATTGGCACAGCGATCAGAGACGAAGAAGCCGAGGATGAGGATAATATGAAAGTAAGTTTCTCTCAATCTGACCATGATCACTCTAATGATATTAGATATTTTACTGCTCTCGAACACATTCTCAGCTTAGTCAGTTCATCAATGAGCTACGCAAAGTCAACTTCCCTCCAGCCATTACAGACGAATCGCACGAAAAGGATGCGATCGAGGACATGAAACATCTTACTCTCGGCTCCCGCAAAAACCTATGTATCAATTCTTCCGTCAGCAAGCTCAATTCCGTCACTGCCATCAACGAAAGATGTGCCGAACTTCAGCAGTCCGGAACTGCCAAAGAACACAAATGCCCGTTCATTCCTAACAAAGACAATCAGCCACTCGTCAACGAATTTCGAGATCATGCTCTCGCTTCTCTTCGAGATATTGAAGACATGGGCTCCCTCGGGAAGAAGATTGGTATTTGTCCCTACTACGCATCGAGAGCTGCCATCCGTCCAGCTGAAATCGTGACGCTTCCTTATCCACTCCTCCTGCAGAAAAGTGCACGGGATGCTCTTGGGTTGAGTTTAAAAGGTCATGTGGTGATCATTGACGAAGCTCATAATCTTATGGACGCTGTTTCTAGCATTCACAGTGTAGAGGTCAGTCTGGATCAGTTGAAGAGAGCTCGAGCACAGATTGGAGCATATCTTCAGAAGTTCAGAAACCGGCTGAAGGGGAAGAATCGTGTCTATGTTGCACAGGTTGTGCGGGTGATTGACTCCTTGTCTGGCTATCTGGATCGAATGCTGGCTATACAGGTAGGTTTAGCTTTCACTTGCCTGGTACATTGCTGGTAACCATTGTTAGGGAAAAAGAGATGGTATCGCAACCGAAGAAGAAATTCTCTCCGGAAAGGGAGTAGACCAAATCGATCTCTACAAACTCATCAAGTATCTCCAAGAGAGCAAACTAGCCCGAAAAGTTGAAGGATACGCCGTACATACTACAACATCCGAAAGTTCATCAAATCCCAAAAGATTCAATACTCAAACGTCCACCAAAACAGAAGCAACAGCACCCGCTCTCCACCATATCACATCTCTCCTCTCAGCTCTCACTCATCCCTCCAAAGAAGGCCAATTCTTCTTCTCCAAATTACCTGACTCTCAAACTCCAGACTCAATCGTTCTCAAATTCCTCCTCCTAGATCCCTCCACCCACTTCCAAGAAATCGTCCAAGAAGCCCGAGCCATCCTCCTCGTCGGGGGAACGATGTCTCCAATGAGCGACTACACATCCCATCTCTTCCCCTACCTGCCTCCAACATCCATCACCACTCTCTCCTGCGGCCACGTTATCCCCATAGACAACCTCGTGGCATGGAACGTCAGCAAAGGCCCTACAGGACAAGAATTCGAATTCACATTCAAAAACCGCACCAACACCGCCATGATTGACGAACTCGGTCGCGCTCTTCTAAACATCTGCACTATCGTCCCCGATGGCGTAGTAGTTTTCTTCCCAAGCTATAATCATCTCGCATCAATTATTGCGCGCTGGCAAACTCTCCCACCTGCCACCGGAGGCGCAAATTTGGCAGGTAAAAGTATCTACGACCGCCTCTCCGACAAGAAACCCATCTTCCTCGAAAGTAAAGAACTTGGCGTTGAGACCATCCTCGCATCCTACGCTCAATCAATAGATACCGGAAAGGGGGCTCTGCTCCTCAGTGTCGTCGGCGGCAAAATGTCCGAAGGGATCAACTTCTCCGACTCCCTCGGTCGATGCGTCGTCATCGTCGGTCTCCCATTTCCTAACATCATGAGTGCAGAATGGAAAGCCAAAATCGAATATGTCGAAACCTCAACTCTAGAAAGACTTCAAAAAGACGAAGAAGGTGGGAAGTGGTCGGAGAAGGAGGGGTTGGCGAAAGCGAAGGAGGAAGGGAGGGAGTATTATGAGAATGCCTGTATGAGGGCTGTGAATCAGAGTGTCGGGAGGGCGATAAGACATAGAGGTGATTATGCAAGTATTTTGATGTGCGATAAACGCTTTGCTGGGGAGAGAATTAGAGGGAAGTTGCCGGGGTGGATTAAGGAGGGGTTGGTGGAGGGGGCTGGGGAGAAGTCGTTTGGTATGTTGATGGGGAAGTTGGGTGCGTTTTATCGCTCTAAGAAATAGGCGGTTTGAGGGCAAATAACTTTATTTATTTTCAAGTATTGTTTTTCTATTTTCCACAGGAGGTATTTGATAGATTTGTTCTGGTGTCCACCCTACATGCGTTTAGAAGGATGAGCTATTTCGATCAGAACCACATCTCTCGTTTTCCTGCTAGCCTGCTGCAAAGCAACGTATTGTCCTCACAAAATCATTTTGCGAATTCCAGATTTAAAGACCTTTGTTCATCGCCAGAGCATTTAAGCAATACTGACTTTTGACAGAATCGTTCGTTAACAATTAGATGTAATACGAGCAAATTGAAGATCTTGGACTGTTCGAAAAACTAAAAATACTCTTCAGCTTCATACCTAGGTATCAGCCGGTCTTACCCAGAGTTAAATAAGCTTATTCTACCCTTTTTCAGTGCGATCTTCACAATTATACGCGCGCATAACTGTCAAACTTTTTCGCGAATTGACATCAAAGATCAGATGGCGTCGATCCAGCAGACTGGGACAGAGTTGATCTGACCCACCTAATGCCCAATTGACCATCAGCGGCAATAAGATCAATTGGGGCTCGCAGGAAGTATTCTTGAGTCTGTATATAAGAGAAGCGAAGAGCTCTTCAAAATGAAAGCACAAAGTACACATTACACAACTATTCTTTCATTTTTACTTCCCTATCAATTCAGTTTCCCAATTCTCCTTTTCTAAACACTACAAAAACAACCCCAACCCTCACCCTCACACCTCCATCCTTACAAAACGTATCACCGCCCACTGCCGTCGCAGCCGTATAATCCAAATAGCACAAATACCCACCATCATCGCTCTTATCCTCTGCATCGTCGGCGGAACCGGCACATCTCACAGTTCCAACCTCTCAGCCATCTTTTGCGGTCACACGTACACCAAAGTCGGCGTGATCATCTTCCTAATCATCTACCCTCATCCTATGCGCATTAATATTCATCACTTTCAAGGACATTATCCATCGCCCACATACCAACCACATAATTGGAAGTGGAGGAGATAAATTTATCTGCTTTACAGGTTTAACCGCGCTGCCGTCTTTGGGTGTGGAAGTGTTTGGAATATTTTGACTCCGTTCACCCATTGGAGGGATTTTAGTGTTATGGTAAGTGGTGATAGGTGTGTTGTGTAATTTTGTATGGCTGTGCTGGAGGAGGTTGTGGTTGTTTCTTTGTTTGGTTACTTTTGCTGGGTTGGTTGCTGGGAAGAGGAGGGAGTATGGTGGAGTGGAAGGGATGCAAGTGTCGTTGGAATCTAGAGCCTAATAGGGGTGTTTGAGATTGGGTGGATGTTTAGGGCTGAGAGGACTGGAGAGAAGGAAAGGTGTTGTGTTTGAAGCAGGGATTTATAAATTTGTATTTGTTCCTTGATTGAACGTCAATGTTAAGGTCAAATAGAAGAAAATGTATGTTATGGAAATTTCGCCAAGCTCGCTCCCTATGTGTTGTGCTACCGACGATTTTCCAAGAAATCATGTCAGTAAAGATCCGAGGATTAAAAGTCAAATGATATCGAAGGTAAGTTTAATCATTCTTTCCATCCGTACAAACCAAAACGACTGTCGAATTTTCATCAATGCTCAGCTGAGCACCATCCAAACCCTTCAACGCAGCCAACACTGCACCACCACAAGCACCCACCTCAACACCTAAATTTTTCAACTCGTCCACAGCCTCCAAGACTTCTGCATCACTAACAACTAAGCTCGCATCAATGCCATCTTTCAAAACGTCCCATGCTGCTTCGGCCACGTTGCCGTAATTAAGATGTTTCAAGATGGTTTCTTTGGGTTCAACATTGATTCTTTCGCCAGCTGCGAGGCTGCTGTAGAAACAAGCCGCGACTTCTGGTTCGACGGTCACGAATTTTGTTGTGTGACCTGGGGAGGATTTATAATGCATTACGGCAGCTTGGGCGAGTCCTCCTACTCCGACTGGTAGGACAACGAGATCCGGAGGTGATGGAAGCTGTGCGTCTATTTCTTGGAAGATTGTTCCGTATCCTTCCACGATCCACTGTCTCTTCGTCAGTACAAACTCTCGTTGATTGAAGTCACAATATAATAAGCTGGAGAAGTGAGAATGGCACTCACCATAGGAATATCCTCATAATTCTCCTCAGCATCAATATTTATCAAGACACCATCTGTCGACACAGAATGCAACCAGGACTCTCGAACCGCCGTTTCAAAATCACCCTGCACCACAATCACCTCCGCGCCCTCAGCCTTAATACTCTCTTTCACGCTTTCATTCAGGTCCTCGGCCACAAAAATCCTCGTGTTGATACTTTCGACACCGAAATACTTTCCTAATCTCGCAACAATACGTCCTAATTTGCCATTGGTAGCTGTGATGAGTGTGATCTGAGCTTCCTTGGCTTTGGCAGCGAGTTCTGGAAGGGGGATGTCTGAGGGAAGCGGTTCGGGGAGTGTTTCTGAGAGTTCGGAGATGAGCGCGTTACGGATTGCCCAGGAGATTCCGAGGGGTTTGAAGGAGGGAAGGCCGTAGCGTACTCGTTCGTCTTTGATGAGGAGGTTGCCGATTCTGAGGGAGTTGGCAAGGGTGGGGAGAGGGATGAGGGGGGTCTGAGAATATTCTGGGAGAATGGAGTGGAAAGTTGCGATTTCTGAAGTTGGTGGAAGACTTTTGGATGGGAGAGCGGATGATGCTGCTGCCGGATTGGTGAAGACGTTTTGGGAGGCAGCCATGCTGGATAAGTTGTACCCGATAAGAGCTTTCGGAAAGGCTGAGAGAAGAAGTAAGGTAATGAATTTGTGAGAACAAATAGGCGGTCTCTTGATGTTAAACATTCTCTTGCTGATCTTCAGAGAGGAAGAGGAACATCCCAAAGAAGGCAGTGAAGGCATGGAAACTTGAATGCAGGTACAGTGATTAGTAATCACTTAGTATGCATATTGGTAAACATTTGAGCAGCTTGTTCGACTGTCTGGTGGAGGTGGCAAACCAATGATGATTTTGAATGGTTGAATATCAAGAATATGTGATAGCGAAGGACGAGTGGCGAAGCGTGGGCTGTTCAATGCATAGGAAAGACGAAAGTCTTGAAGGAACGCACCTATCATGGCAAAAAACACACTCCTTCAAAGTGTAAGTAAAAATTTATCAAAGAACCCCATTCTATCGGATTCTTAAGAACGAAAGCTACCACTTAATGTTCTTTAAACTTTGTAGATCTCCTCTCCTACGACCATTCAAGTTGAAAGGACGTTGACACTATGACTCAAGGACTATCAACCATCACTATTTAGCAGAAGAATAAACCACAAAAGCCTGCTTCATTCAGACAACAAATTCCATGAAAGCGACATCAAAACGGCATCAAAACTTTCTTTGGCGTTCTTTAAAACATTGATACAGCCCTGGACTGTATTCCTGGATTGCTGAACGGTCCCTTAGATCTGGCATACGAAATGTCCACATCAGAGCTCTGTGTCCAAACAAACGTCAAAGCCTCTGAAAAGCGATAGAGAAATATATCAACCAAATAAAAGGGCATAAGATAACAAAAAATCAATTATACAGCTGCCTTGCAGACTTCCGTCTCTTGCTCAAGCACCTCCACATACATCACACCTCGCAAAGTCGATTATGCCAGACTACTTGCAAGCATCTTTCAGTTCCACATGAAAGTGTGTTGATAAATGAAAAGAAGATATTTCATCTTCCACCACTTGAGAGAAGGCTACTAAATAAGCCTCAGCGCAAAGTTCGAAGTTCCGAACGACGAACGCAACATCAACACAACCAAACCACTCTCACGAGTCAAGACCATCATCATCCCGAGGCTCCCTCAAAACACCAACATCATCTGATCCACCATCCAAAACACCGCCCCCGATCTCACGTACCCTTCCCTTCCATGTCTGTCCTCCAACCAGCCAGCCAGCGAGCCAAGCATCCAGCACCGACTCCAGCTGAACCTCATCGCCATTCCCAATCTATCCCAAACCAAACCAGACCATCTCACTCCCTCTCCAACCATCACCTACCCACCCCATCGGACCCCCGACCCCATTCATCCCATAACCAACAAATCACATAATTCCCCTCAAAATCTCTCCACTCCTCACCTCAGCTCAAAAGCAAACCCTTCCAATCCCCTCCTCAAACCAGAGGAAATACGAATCGACGGGTTGATGTTGAAAGTAGTGATGATCACGAACATCGAATGAGAGGACAAGAATCCAATGAAGACTGATAAATACGGTATCTTGGCGGTGGCGTCGTGGCCCGATTGAGCAAAATTGTGTTTTTTTTTGCGATGTGCAACAAACTTGTGGTTTGGGTGGTTTCGAGGGAGGATCAGGACCCGTCCGAATGGTTGCAGGGTGCGGGAGTGGCTGGTGAGGTTGTTGGCGCATGAGAAGTGTGCATACGAGGGATATACAAGGGACGAGATACTTCGAGTTGGAGACATGTTATGAAAAGATCACTTTTGTCTTGCCAGAAATTCTAGGTTAACAATTAGTGGTACTGCGCCTCTATCTCCGAAGGTATCTTATAACTAGATCTAACCATCCATGGTATATGCCGTCCGTCCCGAAAAAGGAGGGTATACGGACTCGCTAAAGCCCGCTCAATATAACAAAAACTTGAGATCCCGTAATATCTTAACGATTTCCTAAGCTTTTGATCCGAAAACCTGAATCCCTATGCGGGTATCAAGTTCTAGGTCTAGGTTTAGGACGGAGTATGTAAGAGGGCTTCTTTGCGACAATCCTCTCGCCATATTTCCCACACTCAAAGAACAAAAACCGCTCCCACAAGCCATCCTTCTTCAACTCGCTAATCCAAGTTCTTCTCCCGCCATTTTCACCCTCGAAGGTGTTTTCAATAGCCCCTCCAGTGAAGCTCACGCCCTCTCCATCTTCTCTCCAAATGGTATCGCTAGCGATCTCGACCTGATCATCGGGAATCGGATTTAGCCTCTCTAAATCCACTATCCCCATGCGCCCGATCTCGTCATCATCCTCCACATCGCCATCCCACAATACTCTGTCTCTGGCACTCCTTTCAAGCGCTTCGTCCATCTCACCGAAATGCGACCAGAATCGTTCATCAAACACACTTTGTAGCTTGCCGAGATCTCTCCAAGTGGTAAAGACAACACATCCCCTCTGTGCACTCCCTGGAGTACCCACTCTAGCATCTATAAATTCAACTGAAGACTCCGATGCACATTCCGAGCAAGAAAACGTATCCATCGTCCGCTTAATAAGCGTCAATCTCTCCTTGTCCGTCCAAAACCTCCACTTGCTCTTCACGCACTGGAAGAATTCTGGGTACAAAGAAGCAGCGAGATCTGACTTTTGATGGCGACAAAACCACAAGCCCTCATCCTGCTCCCGAGACTTGGGATCACAGAACAACTTCTTCCATAACGGCATCATCCAATTTTTTGCTAGCTCGCGCGATTTCTTGGGCCGCAGCAAGAACCAATGTTGGGTCCGGACTAGCAATCTATCGTTGACAAATTTGGTTTTGTTGGTCCAGAGATGAGTCCATGCTGGTTGTTGGAAGATGCGATGAGTATTCAAATGCTGAAGCGTGAATTGTGTGTCCCAATCTAATTGATGTCTTTTCATTGCCACTTGCACTTGCGAGAATGTGAATAATTTTGGAAAAATTGGCGGCGTGAATGCACCTCCAATGACGAGATCACTAATGCAGTTTTTACCTTTGAAGTAGATATCTTTGCTCGGGAAGTGCTCGCATTCGTGTTGAGTGTGTGCACGTCGCCTCTCAAGGATATTATTGGACCGCTTTTCGTATTTGCGTGTTTTGTCGAGCTGGTAGGAGAGTGGGAAAGAGCTGAGGTGAGCACATCGACCGGAAATCCGATGTGGCATGTGGAAAACTTTGCAATTATGGCAGAGTATAGATCGGGGGAAATCCGGCGAGATGAGGTTGAGAAGCTGTTTGAACTGGACAGTGTTGGTGTGAATTGTATGGAGAGGACGGTGGGTGAGAGTGATGGTAGAGGGGTAAATGTAGAGAGGTATTGTTTCCCGTCCGTAGGCGGTAAAGGGTAGGTGGGCTGCAAAAGTGACTTGAAGGTCACTGGGGAGGTCGGAGTAGTAGATGGGATTGCGGATGGGAAGGACTGGCCTGGTTATATCCGGTTCTGTGGCAGGTAGGCAGCGTTTTTGGAAAAAGGTGCATTCACTTGTACCCGGAGATCGATTCGTCTTGAACGAGACTGTCTTCTTCGAAGCCGAGGCCCAGATGGTTGATACCCTCGAGAAATTGAATTGAAGCTTAATGATGGGTCCACTGCATTCCGAAGCTGTGTAAGAGGTGTCCGGCGACAACCAAAATTTGATAGATCCATCATTTTCGCTAGCTGTTTCAGATTCAACACCTTCCATGAATGTTGTTGCTGGTAATTCAAATTGTTGTAGAGTGAAGTGATCACACTTCTTCAAAATCGACTTTGGATACAGAATCGCCTTGGCCGAGGCAGGTTCGAAATGACGTTCGTCCCTTCGCCATGAATCATCCTCGAGGTGGCTATCCTTTGCACTTCCGGTATTCTTGTCGTCATTCTGGGGGTTGCGATTGAATACTTCGTTGAGAATACTGGTGGCCCATTTGTCTTCCTTGGTATGGCCGACGTGTTCTTCTAGTACGGCTTGCAGAGCAGCGCTGGCATTACTCTGCTGCTCTTCGGCATGCTGTGAAACAATGCACATCATTCTATCAAGTAGAATCATAGAATCTGCTTCCGAGTCAGTGGGAGAGTTCGAGGGATACCGAAAGGAAGGTCCAACCTTTCATCTTGGCGATGAATTTATCAAAACTCGACACTTAAAAGAATATAACGAAGGAATGTTCTTCTTCGTATCCGCAAAGCCACAACCTGGCGAAAAAACTCCGTGTCTTGCCTCCTGGTTCTAGGAATATGTTGAAGTGTTGAGAACGCCCAAGTAATGCGTATTCAGATTCCAGAAGTGTTCGAATAACCAAGAGGTTGCGTATTTACAGATTAAGATCGTATGGAGATTTGATTCATGAATGGAACCAAGAAAGATTGAAAACAAATGGGAAGAACAGTAGAAGATCGACAGGTATCTATCAAGGACCTCGAAGAGCCCAGCTTTAAGATAGAAATGGTAAAGTGTAAACCTCTGAAAACGGACGACAGTGAACTAGACAGGCCCATCGCTGGACTAGACATCTGACTAGACATCTCCGCCAGAAGCTTGAATCTGCCAAGAAAATCCATTGACCATATTGCTGGCTGGTTTACCAAAAGGCCGGACTTTTCAAGCATGGCGCTACCATTCTAATTGCACGCCGACATGGCGAAGGAGGAAGAGCCTGTCCAGATCTCCGATCAAACTTAAACCGCGCACCACACCGACTTAAGCGAACCTTCCTAGACGTCTCGTTGTCTTCGCGAGAAAAGTGTGAAGTCTTTAGTAGATTCATAGTATCTACCTAGGTGCCACAGTTAAGAGAGCCAAGGCATACAGGCACGACGCTAGCCCTCATGCCACGCACCATCACCATGAGAAAGTCTATTGTAACTCCCTCTCGATTGATTCTGTGGGTCGAACATTCTTTTCTCCCATTGCTTTCCTTTATTCCATTATCTTCTCCACCACATCTTCTTTTCTTCTGTCGACTCTTCTCTGCCTCGTCTTATCGTCAAGAAACAACTTCACAGGCCAAGCAAGAATCGTGTATCGGTGATGAAGCAACAACTGGGACATTAGATCAAACAAGAGAGATGCGATGCAAGAACAGCAACCTGGAAGATGATTGTGACCGTACCCAAATAAATTAAATGCACCATGGAAGAATAGTCCCCTCTCTTGATCATGCATTTAAATTTATTTTTTATTTTTTGGAAGACTACATCCAGGCCATGAAATATAAAATCCATGCCATAGTCAGGGATTCAATGCCGAATTACGCCCCGCATCACGTGCATTCGCATCACATCAAAGATTTAATCCAGAAGCTTTTGATCCTTTCTCAATCATTCCATGAATAATCCTTACGCTGCCCTACTTTTTCTACCATCATCTCTAATATGATACTCATACCATACAATTGAGCTCTACTTTTCTTCACATCATTTCTCAAAATGACGTTGTCCTGATCTGATTTGATCCTATGCCTCGATGGAATCCAACTCGGCCTGAACGCTTGCTTTCGTACCAATCTTCTTCATTTGAGTATCCTCTAATTTCTCGCCACCTGCGAGACGCATCTCCAAGTCCTCAATGGCGCGGATCTTCTTCTGGAGTCCTCTCAACTTCTTGGCGTTGGGACTTGAGTTGCCGCCGGGGGATGTGATGGACAACTCTGGGGTTTCTGGCATCCGTGGGATGTGCTCGGGACGAATGGACAAATCGTTCATTTGTTTTGTTGGTGCAGAGCCATATCCATTGCCGTTGCCATTTCCATGGCCGTAACCGTTGCCGTTTTGTTGGAAGTTGGGCTGTCTTCCTTGGTGAGTGTTGCTGCGGTAGCGTTGCTGGGATGGTGTGCGAGCATTTCGTTGACCTTGACCTCTTGACTGACTGCGTGGGTGGTCGTGATGGTCACGGCGATCGCGGCGCTCCGGACTGCGGGTCACCTCTGATGGCGGTGCATTGGTCGAAGGATCCAAACCAGCAGCTCTAGCCTCTGCCTCCTTTGCCTTCTTCGCCTCTCGCTTCTTCTTGTTCTTCAATGCTGCCTTGGATAGATTCTCATCGCCATCAGCACCTGGTGCATTCGCTGGTGCGGCTCCAGGTGGAAGAGTGTCGACGACCTCAGCT